>MJUU01000800.1:55836-74112 GCA_002080025.1 Modiolus philippinarum
AAATTCAAAACTCCCAATGGGTTTGGTAAAGAATCATCATGTATTTCAGTAGACATCGGCAGTAACAGTGAGAGGCCAGTATGTGTGTAAAATCCTCAGGTCACTGGATCCTAAAGCTAATTTAACTGACAGGTGCAGAATATCCTGTCGATATCCCATATTGCGTAAAGAATGTAAGTTACGTCCCAGTTTTTCTGGATTTTCAATCAGTTTCTGGCATTTCTTATTATTATTAACAATATTTCCGAGGATGTGAAATGCCCTTAGTAATAAGCTGTTTGCGAGGGACATTATATTTGTATATCAAATGTTCATATATTCGATAATACTTTTTAAATGTATTTAACAATTCATGAAATCTGTAACCTTGCTGCAAAAGTTCTGAAGTGATAGTAAGGTTACGTTCATTGAAGTCTTCAAGAGTATAACAAACGCGTGCGAATCATACCAGTTGAGAAATATAAACTCCGTAGGATGGGGCTAGAGGAACGTCGCCGTCAAGAAAAGGGAAAGTAGTAATACTGAAATCAAAATCATCCCTCTTATCGTAAATTTTAGTTTTTATTTTACCAGAGTCAACGATGATAGTTAGATCCAGAAAAGGGCAACTTTAAGAATCATTATTAGCTCTATTAAGTTTCAGTTGTTCTGGGTAAATGATGTCGACATAATCTAAAAACTGGGGATTGTCAATAGTAAGGATATCGTCAATATACCTGCTGTTATCATTGAAAATAGAAATAAGTTGATCACTGTTTTGTATGGTCCTATTTTGTAATTTTTCATGAAGTCAAGTTCGTAACAGAAAAGAAAAAGATCTGCGATGAGAGGGTCACAATTTGTACCCATGGGAATTCCAATGACCTGTTGATAAACAATGTTGCTAAAACGAACAAAAACGTTGTCAAGCAAAAGATTTAGTGCTTTAATCGTATCATCACACGTCCAAGAGGAATGATTGTTGTAAGTAATATTAGAAAAGAATCCTTGCTTTTTGTTACAAAAAATAAACTGCAGTCCAGAAAATTTAAAAGACCATTTAATCAATTGTCCCAATTTAGATTTAATCAAATTATGTGGAAGCGTTGTATAAAGTGTAGAAAATCATAACTGTCGATAGATGAAACTGGTTTTTGTATTGATTGCAATTTATCTAAAACCTCAATAGAGTTTTTTACACTCCAAAAGTAATTGACACCAGAGTTTTGATAAGTAAAATTTAATATTTTATAATTAACTCCTTTATACAAGAAAGTGCACTGGTTAAATGGATGGACAAGTTAGTAGTAGAACAATTATTCGATAACCAAATAAAACGATGCTTGTAGGGGTTTTTGTGAAGCTTAGGAATCCAGTACATTGTAGGCAAGGTGTTATCTTAAGGTGGAACTTTGAGCATTTCTGTATCCTTGTAATGTTGTTTGGTGAGAGTTTGTTCATCACAATTGGTGCGTTTGAAAGTATAAGACTTGACCAATTCATTTTGTTCGGCATCGATATAGTATTTCTTTCAATGATTGAAACGTTGTAGAAGCTTTTTCAAGCTTTAGGAATGTCTTCATTTGGTCCACATAGTGTTAATCTGTAGTCTTGGATAGTAATATCTAAAATAATAACGTTTCCAGATTTGCCTATAATTTCATTATTAATCTTGAATTCAATGGAATTTCTAAAAATATTGCCACCCTCTGCTTGTGCTGGAATGAGAACTTATCCTTCCAGTATATCCCCATTCTACAAGCCACTACTTTTCCTTCTCATCAGTGCAATGAATGTCAGACAAAAGAGTAATATCATACCTTTCTTTACATTTTGTAAAAATACCAATACGCTTTACTTTATTTGAAAGACCCTACAATTCATTGACACTATCTTCAGCGAAGACATACTACTTTGTTACAGGAATAAAATGTAACATACAGAACATATATAATATATTTACACTTTTTTGTTGTAGGACAAATTAGAAGCAGCATCAGGGAAACAACGGCAGTAGAATACCGAAGGAACAAAGGGGTGATATTCACAAAAATCGAAGTCCAAAGACAGGGCAAAAACGAGAACACAGAAAACAATGACGTTAGACACAAAAACAATGACGCTAGACAGACACAAAGCACAGAACCAGAAACCACAACATTCAGAACAAAGGCACTCACAGTGTGAACTCCAGTGAAACTGAGAGTGACATCAGGTGCTCCGGAAGGGTAAGCATGTCCTGCTCTGTTAACAGCACCCGTCACACTGTGAGTGATTCAATCCGGGAAAATGTCAAAGTCGGTAGTCAAATCCGGGAAGACGTGAATCTAGCTGAAAATGTCCACTTTCATTTGGGATACTGACACGTCATATCTTTCAATGATGCTATGGTGACGGCCATAGAATTTCTTGAGGGATGAAATTAACAAAGGTTGAACAAATCCCTGACTAAGCAGCTTTTGGGACAGTGTTTTTGCTCTGTTCAAAAAATCACTGTACAAACTACAAGCTCGACAGTAACGAATCAACTGTGAAATGTACACTCCATAGGCTGGAGAGGTAGGTATATTGCTGCTAAGAAAGGGAAAGTTCACAATGGGGAAATTAAAATCATCACGCTTGTCATATAGCTTAGATTTCAAACGTCGATCTTCATCAATATACAATAAAAGATCTAAGTACGAAGCTGAAGTAGGTGTTTCAGTTGTTTCTTTAATTTCAAGCTCATTTGGATAGATCTGATGTAAATAATCCTTAAATTTAGGATTATTAAAAGAATGCACATCATCTATGTAGCGGAAGCTGAAATTAAAGGACTGGGCTAAATGTTTTTGTTTTCTTTGAATAAGCCCTTGTAAAAACTTGGCCTCGTACGAGTAGAGGAAAAGGTCAGCTATAGAAATAGTTCTATTACATATATTGCATGGTGTACAAAGAGTGTCTAAGTCAACTGAATATCCATATTGTTCAAAAATATAATAACAGTACACACCCTTTAGAAGATGACCAGTCTTATAAACAGTCAAATGTATAACTGTTAATATATCAATAATAAAAAAAGTCTAAAAAAAGTTCCTCCATATTTCCATAGTTTTTTATATCTTCCCTCCCAAAAGAAAGAAATGGCCTCCAAGAGGAAATTTGATCACAAAGTTAAGAAAAAAATGAAAGTTTCCAAATACTTGTGCTATATGTGTTCTTATATGTACCACTCTGGACATGAAAAACTAAATTTCGTAGTATATATATATAACAATCCATTCATTTACTCCATATCCTTTCGTAAAATATTTAATACAGGAGTTTGTCTTTTATTGCAGTGTGGAGTTTGTAAAACAATTCCCCTTGGTAGAGATGTATGCTCTTTATTTTTCTTAGATGTGGTGTACTTGTACATGAGATAATATCTCATGTGTACACTTTGTGCAATAACTATAATCTAAATTTATGTAAATTCTAAAACCTAAGGATTAACTTCTTTCATCGTAGTTGTGTCCTTAGCTGTATTTGATATTACTGATTATTTGGATTTCGTTTGGTATTATGCATTTTAAACGTTTTTTGAAATTATGGATTTCCTTTGTTTGGGTTCTAGTGCTGCTGATGAGGAATTAATTTCCGAAATGGCCATACAGCTCATTAAAATTATTGCAGTTGGAGTTAACATATGTGTTATGTTCTCATGTTCATTTACTCCATATCCTTTCGTAAAATATCCAATTATTTTTCAATCTCTTAATTTTAAATAAAGAAAAAATCAATTTCTTTGGCCTACTATATAATTGTCAAATCATTTTAAACTCAAAACTACCCAAAGATATTTTAAAATAGATTGCCATCACCAACAGGTACATGTTAGTCTCAAATAAAAAATGTACGGCTAGACCACATAGTACAGCAACACGGGTACAACCCTAGATACACAATGACTAGTTTGTAACACGTTCAACAATTGACAATCAAGCACATTGAAGGTTTATATGTATATAGTCAAAAAACTATCAAAATTCAATTTCAAGTCACAGTACATGTATCTCCCCAAGTAATTTTGGACTGAATGAGCAGCAGCAACATATGGCACTGAATTCAAACTGATCAGCCCATGAGAGGACAGTAGTATTTTATTTAATTTCAAAATTTTATTTTAGATAATTACAACATACATGTATATGAAGGCTGAGGTTAAGGTTAGTCATGGAACCGGTATATAATTTGCAGGATTCTGAAACATGTCTGCACTAAGTGCATTTGTATTTCCAATAGATCAAACATGATGAGGAAATTGTTTTGTTTCATAATAAAATAACATAAAGACAAGAAGACCCTATAGCCTGTGAAGTATACATGCAAAAAGAGGTCAAGGCCATATATATAAAAGATGCCAACTTAAAAAAACTGGCATGTATCCACCATTAATCATGGATATGCAACTAAAAAACTGGCACGTTTCCACAATTAATCATTGATATGCAACAATAGTTCCAAGTATGATACATCTAGGTGTAACCATTGGCGAGGAATACACATGAACAACATCTATGAGTATGAGGGCAATGCTAAAGGTAACTCACATGCGCTCACTTAAGTCCAAACTGATATAATTCCAGAAAATGGTAAGAGAAAAGAGTCAACTATGCCTGAGAGAAACACAAAATGACTCACGGACAGACAGACCTATCATGTCAATGCACACCTCCACCGACCGGATAATCACAATATACCACCGATCCTTGATATTGGGCGTAAAAAGGGTCAAGAGGTGTTCGCTCCAGTTTTTTTTAACATATCTTTCAGCATTATGTAGATATTCTGTATTAGAATTCATTATATACATGTAATACAAAACTATTAATTGAAAATTTTAAATTTATAAACATTTACATATCTATCGATTCTATGTTGTGTGCATGCTTTAGAAAATCCATTATATATATATGTGAACATATGTATGTAAATATTCTAGATTTAATTTGTTTTTTCTTTATTATTAATTTTTAGACAAGGGTTTTTAATATAAGTATAAATCCTTTGAAGTTATTACATAAACATCAAGGTAAAGTTTTCAAGAAGTTTAGTTTAGAGAATTAATCTGTTTAATGACTCAGTATTCTTACTGAAATAGTAAACCGAAATTAAATGTAAATATAACGATACAAAGGGTCACAATATAGGTCAATGAAGCTTAACTGTACTTTTTGTTGCGCAACAATAGCGAATGCATACATTTAGCCTCACTATATACATATATACATAGTAAGGTTACGTCATTAAAATCGTCAAGAGTAGAACAAACACGTGCGAATCGTACTAGTTGAGAAATATACAATGCATAGGATGGAGCCAGAGGAATTTCGCTGTCAAGAAAAGGGAAATTAGTAATAGTTATATTTTATTGAAAACGACTTATGTAGCTAAAACATATTTTAAAAAGGTAAATATTTAGCCATTTTACTTCCATTTTTCACTTATATACACATATGCAGAATCAAAATTCACAGTAACTTCGGTATTTATAGTTATTTGTTACCACTGGGTCGATGCCACTGCTGGTGGACTGTTAGTCTCCGAGGGTATTCACCAGCCCAGTAGTCAGTACTTCGGTGCTGACCCGAAAGCCGATTATATTTGGAACCTTACAATATCTAATTTTTGTAAATTTTGTTGAAACTAAGGAGTATCTCCCTCTTGCAAAGCTCTGTCCTTAGCTGATTTTGGCTTTATATTTAGATCATATTTGATTATTTGTTGTCTATCAGTTTTTAAACATCTTTGACTTCATGGTCTTCCAAACGTTTAGATTTTATCTGCTGATGAGACATAAGTTGTCGAAATGCGCATATGCAGAATCAAAATTCACAGTAACTTCGGTATTTATAGTTATTTGTTACCACTGGGTCGATGCCACTGCTGGTGGACTGTTAGTCCCCAAGGTTATTCACCAGCCCAGTAGTCAGTACTTCGGTGCTGACTCGAAAGCCAATTATATTTGGAACCTTACAATATCTAATTTTTGTAAATTTTGTTGAAACTAAGGAGTATCTCCTTCATGCAAAGCTCTGTCCTTAGCTGATTTTGGCTTTCTATTTAAATCATATATGATTATTTGTTGTCTATCAGGTTTTAAACATCTTTGACTTTATGGTCTTCCCAACGTTTAGATTTTATCTGCACTGATGAGACATAAGTTGTCGAAATGCGCATATGCAGAATCAAAATTCACAGTAACTTCGGTATTTATTGTTATTATAATTAACTTGGTGTTTCATTGGTTTAGCCCATTCATGTTGGTTTATAGCCTGCTTGTGGTCATGGAGTTAGTAGTGTACCTGTATTGGATTTTATTCGTATGTTTATTATACTATAGGGAAACGGAACAATAAAGGGGTATGCCTCCGGTTTTTGTGCATTTTCATTGTAATTCGTGTACAAATAAAAATATTAACCTCCGCACAAAATGATTTTTGTCCTTTGTGCTATACGGTGTAGTGTAAGAGCGGCTTATGTTTATTATACTTTAGGGAAACGGGACATTATCAGGGGAGATTTGAGGGCCCAAAAACCGGTTTAACCTTACCGCTTGTTTTTGCTAGTGCCGGTACTAAGTCCGGCTGTCCTGAGTTCCTATCGTTGTTTACGTTTGTCTTTTGTCTTGTTTGTGTCTTTCCTGTGTAGTTCCCTTTTTTATTGTTATTTGTGATTGTAATTTTCAGCCTTTGCAGACGGTTTCCTGTTATCCCTGTTTTACATTTACCTACCTTCATATTTATCAATCTCATATCATTTATTTCGTTTTCCATATTTAAACAATTTTGATTTATGAACCAATATAACACCCTTAAATTGCGAGAGGAGAATAATAAATTAATGACAAAGGTAAATAAGTCTAAGATAACAGATTGAAATAAGTTTTCTCAATATAGACTTCTCTTTCAGGATAGTCTCTTAGCACGTTGGAAGTAGAAAGTATAATGATTTTTTTGCTAGTGCAAATTTTTGCATTAATTTCAAAGTTACTTATTCAAAGAATGTTTTACAAAAGACTGCTTGCAAAATTATGTCCTTAAATGATTTAGGGGTTGGTTTCAAAACATTTCGGTTAACTTGTCTAGATCAACTTTTTTCATAATTTTTTTTTTTTTTTTTTGCGCTGTAGAAAATATGATTCTAATCTGCACTGAAAAGATATAGTGGTTGAAATATGCATATCTGAACTCACATCAACGGTAATTTCGGTAATCCGACCTACAGAAAGGCAAAGCAAATAGGATAATGAAATGAGTGCTAATCATAGAAAGAAGAATCAGTGTTATGTTCTTCCTACTTATATTTTTTTCAATGTTGCATATTTTTATACGAAAAAAAATTGATCATTGTATTCAAGAAAAATACTGACAAAACAATAAAATATCTCCTCTTGAAATGAAACAAAGTTAACAATTAATATTTTGAAGATAAGGTTTTCAGCAAATAATGAAATGTTGTTCAACCGGTCAAAAATGAGGGTTTTACCTTCTGTGATGGTGAAAAATTAACAGTTAAAAATTAGAACTTAAGACAACAATTGTTTATGCACTAGATAATGACGTTACCTAATCACTAATGGATAATGAATATTCTTTTTCTTATCTAGCTGGAGTGGAATGACCATATCTCATATTGTTACATTTTTCCTATTATTATTACTTTATCAAATGAACATCTTGATGTACATTCAGAGCTCGGAAATTATTACAAAAAATATATCTCTTTCACTATGAAACAAAATATATCTATAATAAAAACTAATTGAACTAATTGTGTGTCTGAATAAAAGAATATCAAGGAGAGTATTAACAAACACAAATGAGATTTTTATATACTCAATCCGAAAAAATTAAGACATTTGGGAAGGAAGATGAAGTGATGAATTTTTGCAAAAAATTTCCAAATTTACGTGAAAGTGATAAAAACCGCGGTGCGTATTTTAATGTGTATATTTCAGGTGAATTCAAGATGAAGAACAACAATAAAAGCGTTGTTCCTTTGCTTGTTTTTTACCATGTATTTGTAGAGACTTTGTCTCATGTGCATTTACCCCATATCCTTTTATTCACCATACACAAAGTCTGCGTTTTTATGTGTATATTTCAGAGATGCACAAAGTCTGCGAAACAAGTTTTACAATTAAAGTACATGGAAGAGTTGAATACAGATATTCAGCTCTGAAAAAGAACATAGACATGTTGACATGAGCTGCTTGGGTAGTGATGCCAAGTTAGTCGACAGGGTGTCATGCAACATCCATCATGTGAAACCAGTCAAGTTTGAAAGTTAAAAAAGACGACTCAAGTAACCAGAGTCTAATCCAGCGAAAATGCTTTGATAATATGTTAGCATTTTATTATTTCTTAAGGACATATAAACTGTTAAACTGTTAATTGTGTGAGCAAAATTATAACAAGGACTAATGCAAATGAAATCACAATATTATGTAGGTCATAAGGTGTAAGTGGGTGGTTAGGTATTGGTGTATATATTATCAATACATACGTCATAAAGCATCAAGCTGGACCATCAGCTATTATTTCTGTCATCATTGCTGGAGTTGCTGCAATTTTATCAGGTGTGCATTTATTAGTCCCCTACCGGCTTCGTCGAAGGGGACTTAAGGTTTGTACTCCGTCAGTCCGTCACACTCAGTTTTCCGTACTTTTTTCCCATACTATAAGAGATATTTAGTTTATTTTTGGTAGACTTATGTACCAAACATGTACAATACGATCCACACTTGTTTTGCCTATTGACTCCAATTTGGTTCTTCATGTACACAAAAGACTGACGTGAGAAGAATTGCCCAAAAACAAAAATTCAACAAAATTATCTTGCTTGTTCACCATATTTGGCATATGTTATCAACAGGTTTTAAATGAATTCTTTGAAACAAATAACACTAACAAGAAGAATAATAATATAAAAGTTTGTTTTTTATCCAAAAATAAATGATATCATCTTCTAGATGATTTGTATCTTTAATTGTTTTCATTGCATTTGAATATTACTAAATTTGGTCGAAATCCAATGAAAGATGTGAGAGAATTAGCGTCCACAAACATAATTTATCAAAATGTTATGACAAAAAAGAGCCTAACTCCCGCAAAAAATTGGCCCATCAATTCGCCCAGACAGTATGCACAACTAGGCATGGTGGTCAACAATTCTGTAAAGTTTGGTTGAAAACCAATGAAAGATGAGGGAGGATTAGTGTCCACAAAGTAAATTTCTATGTCAAAAAGGGACATATTTCAAACATAGATTGGCCGTTGAATCTGGCCAGACGATATGCACAACTAGCCATAATGGTCAACACTCCAGAAAAGTTTGGTCGAAATCCGATGAAAGATGGGGGAGAATTAGCGTCCACAATTTTTGTGACTGACGGACAGACTTGACAGGGGAGGCATAATTTAAAGACCATTTACTGACTATTGTCAATTGGGAGAGCATTATTACCACCACTCATAAATCGTTCGTTGACTTTGAATACGTACTATTTAAGAAATGTTGAAATCTTGTATACTCTTCGAAAACACTTCACATTTCTTGTTTGCACTGGAATTAAACTATTAACTGAATCGTGAACAATGTTTAGGTTTCTGTCGTACTCTTCAAATACTGTTTTCAAACTCTTTTAACCCCTTAAGGTAATAATAGAAATATAAGACAATTTTTTTTTTTTGCTTTAATTTTAAGATATTTTGTAGTTCTGGGCTCTTATGTTAAAAAAAATGACATATCACCGATCATCTTACCCTACTATCCGGTTTTTAAAATCAGACCAAATTCAGTATTTTTCAGCAATATTTAAAAAGAATATATTGGGAACTGTGAGAACGTCCTTATTGTTTAGCTTTCATGTGAAATAAACATCAGATAGATTTTTTTATTTTTTGACATTTCAGAGGTATACATTTCATGTTGAGCTGAAAAAATCTATATGTCACCGTTTGATTAAAAGGGATATTTTATATAGTTTACGAAACATTAAATATTTACGGTAAAAGGGAGCTAATTCGCGGGAAAGCGTATGTCAATCTATTATGAAGTCACAATTAAAAGGCCAAATAAGGAATACTCCGGCTGTAAAATCAAGTCAATTCTACATCTGACTTGTGTTTCGCAAATGCGCCAATCGAATGCGCCGGGTATTAGTGTCGATAAAACTTAATAGATATCATTTTGAAGGATTTGTCTCAGTCTATACTTGAGATTTATGTTGCCAAAATGAAATATGTCTAAACGCGTCTTTTGTAATTAAGAGCACGAATTTCCATCTGCAAAAATAAAATTAAAATTAATATATTCATTTGTTAAAATAATCTCCAAATCTGTTAATCGTCTTGCATTTTTTAATACTTTTTCAGGCTAATTATATTTCGTTACTCGTGGGTTTGATGAGGTTGATGTCGAAACTTATCGTCAGACTATTATCTGTTATGGAGAATTAATGTAGGGTCTAAATCAATATAAGTAATTGTCAGGCACCTCAACTATTTATAAATAAATTATTACTGAAATGTTTTTATGAAATTCTATACAATGTCAAATGAAGTCTGAGTTATTACAGTTTACCGACCAATATTTTTTGAAGATGTTAAACACGTGACAACGTATAGTAATAAGCTAATATGTATTCAGTAGTTTCAGGATTGCAGAAAAATATATCTTTCATGGACCTTTGCTAATTTAATTTCCCAGACTTACTAGGTAAGCTTCAAAATTGTTGAAGGCCTCATTGTCACTAAGAGATGAAGAACAGCAATAAAAACGTTGTTTTTTATATACCGTGTACTCGTAGGGAATTTGTGTCGTGTGCATTTACTCCACATCCCTTTATTTGTTCATTTATCTGATGTGTAATTTTCAACGTGTATCTGTTATTTTAAATTGTATGTTGCCGATATACGTAAACATGGCTATGTTTATATACACGTCATAGACAAAAGGATAATTAGAGTCCATACAATCTTAACACGAGATCTTCCTTTTCCTAACATCCCTGTAATGACGAACGGGCCTTGATTAAAATTTAACCAAAAACATTTCCAGCAGTTTATAACCTTACCAAGTCTGTGTATGACTTCTAGTATTCCCAGTACCCGGAATTAAGTCATTATCGCGTCATCCAGGATATTATGTCTGAACGTTTTTGTTATATTACATAAACGTTCAAGATTGGAGCGTGATTAAATTTCATTATATTGACTGAATTGTTAAAATACATCGTAGCTGAAAATAATTACTACCATAATTGTTCTTTGGAGAAAATCTTTATGTTGGTTTGATCAACATTTGCTGCGCATATATTTATTTTTCCACTACTTTGCTTTAATTTTTCAGCCATTATACTAAACCCATTCTTCTTAAATGGCAAAGTGTCATATATTAATTTGCAGCAAATTGCTATCACTCATTGATCGATTGGTTTTAATTTTGTTAATTCTACATTAAGGTAGATCGACACTACACGGAACACTCGATTGATGCGTGTTGTAAAAAAGGATATCGAGAAGCGAGCTGACTTTTTTTTTCAAATGTCTTCACTTTGCAGCAAATTTTCTTTTTCTTTAATGATACATGTTTGTTAATTAAATGGTGACATAGAGGGATTGTTTCTACATCAGGATTATATATATTGTATTCTATAAATGTTAATCCAAGTTGAATTGTTTTGAACGTGTAGTTTTTATTAATAGGTAACTGGATTTTTTAACATATCTTACCCGTTTGGTGTCATTACTGCACTTTTAGGTTCTATGACATCATGATACCGGGAAAAATAAAAGCACAACAACAAATTTTGACCATGCGTGACATGGCAAGATTTCCTGATTTCCTGTTAAGAGTACAGCGGCGACACCATTCATGAAACGCAAGAACGTGCACTAGCAAATATGTTAACATCTTGTTCGGCCATTTTTTCCTATCACCATCTTGATGGGCTTAACACCATTTTGGTAAGACAGTGTAAGATATTCAGTTGCATTTCAAGATGAATGCTTTCAAGCCCGATCAAGACCTTTTCAGTTTAAGGTAACTGCATTCAAGGCCGATCAAGACGTGTTTAGATTGTCCCGATCAAGCAAGAACAAATTGAGAACTTGTTTGATCTTAAAAACTTAACTGGTCATGGTCGTTCCTTAACTCCATTATTTGGTCTTAGACTTCCTGAACACGTCTTTATGGTCATTGAAATCAATTATTTTGAAAACTAACTTAAAATCTTACACTGTCTCAACAAAATTGTATTAAGCCCGTCAAGGTCGTAAAAAGAAAAAAAAATGGCCGAACAAGATCATAACATATCTGCTAGTGGTGAATTTCATTGACTGTATTTGATTCAAATTCTGATTTTGTAAATTTATTACTAATTCATCTCTCTTGATGACATTGTTAAAGGAATTGTTATATAAAAGAGTAATACATCAAAATATTTCCCAATACCTTAAGATCTATCACTTTCTGGTCCACAATTTAGAAAAGAATATTTATATAGTTCTACAAAAAATTAACGATTTTTAACATTTTATCTATGTATTAGATGTTGGCGTGAAAGCATACAAGGGAAATAGCACAAAAACATAACTGTTGATATTTGCACCCTTCTCAAGGATAATAAATTGTTATTTAAGATGATATCCAAAATTCACATCATATGGCCTGCAAATTAAATATTACTACTTCTCTTCTATATAAAAGAAATAGAGATGATATCAGCACAGTTTGTCTAACAAAAACTAAAACGAACCATTGTATTTATTTCTTTATTAGACCACATCCAATTAATTAACAGATTCTCATCCCCACCCGCCCTATTCCTATAAACTCTTTTTTTTCAATTATTCAGAAATTTTCTTAAAATTCCTATCAATTTTAGTGAAAATCAGTAAAAAAAATAAAATAAAACACTATGACTAATTTTTAATTTACTCGTGAATAGTCCGTTACGGAAGAAATTTCAAGCTTCAAACAAGAAGGACCAGGTCAATGCAGAAATAGCTTACGTATACATTTAAACTTTGTGAAATTATCATTTAAGCCTATTTCTTCTCTACATGGCTTCTTGCAGGTCAGTGTTACAATGTATTCAAAATTTGCTTTAAGACTTCTAAAAGCGGGCTTTCTCTGGGAGAACTGTCAGCTTTTGTCATTGGCTGGGGTTTGAGAAAAGAAAACATCGTTCATGATATATCTGTAGCGAAAGCTTAGACCAAATACTTTGAAAGACTTCAATTTGAATAATTCTGTGTGTAGATGAGTATTTTTCAGAGTATATTCACATCCACTGTTAAATCATAGGACCAAAAAGAAGTAAACGATGACGGCAGAATGTGGTAAATATTTTACGAAAGGATATGGAGTAAATGAACATGAGACCATAACGTATATGTTAACTCCAACTGCAATAATTTTAGTGAGCTGTATGGCCATTTCGGAAATTTATTCCTCATCAGCAGCACTAGAACCCAAACAAAGGAAATCCATAATTTCAAAAAAATGTTAAAATGTATAAAACCAAACGAAAGCCGAATAATCAGTAATATCAAATATAGCTAAGGACAAAACTACGATGGAGGGAGTTAATCCTTCACTTTTAGAATTTACAAAAATTTCGATAATAGTAATTGAACAAAGTGTACACATGAGATATTATCTCGTGTGTAAGTACACCATTTCTAGGAAAAATAAAGAGCATACATCTCTACCACGAGGAATTGTTTTACCAACTCCACACAGCAATAAAAGACAAACTCCTGTATTAAATATTTTACGAAAGGATATGGAGTAAATGAACATAAGACCATAACACATATGTTAACTCCAACTGCAATAATTTTAACGAGCTGTATGGCCATTTCGGAAATTTATTCCTCATCAGCAGCACTAGAACCCAAACAAAGGAAATCCATAATTTCAAAAAAATGTTATAATGCATACCCAACTGAAAATTGGATGACCTGATGCCTTTTTGGTCTGAAACCAGGATGTAATCACCCACATTTGTTAGATAATGTAATGAATTGTTATAATGAAATCAATTACACGTTTTTATTCGTAACAGCAAATTCTCTCGAGCGCTTTTGTTTTTGTAATGTGTAATATCCATTAGTTTCTATTTTTTCTATTATGTTTTTTCAGTGTGTAGAATGATGAATGCAGGTACAACCTTTACACTTTGTAACTTTAATTTGGTTTGAGGAATCAATCAGAAAATCAAATTTGTTGCAAATGTCACTATGTGATATTTCAATCCCTTTCGTTATTGCTTTGGTGTATGAATTTAGTCATATTATTAAAGACCTAAACATCGCAAAAATGGACACATCGTAATTCCTGTCGTATTCCTGGTCAATAAGAAAATCATTTCATCGCGTTTTCAAAAAAAAATAAATAACCGTCACTCAAAAGACAATAGCAACATCGGAAACGCCAAGAAACAACGACATGACGTAAGTGCGGCGCAGAAAAGGAGATATACCTTCATATACCTCCGCTCTTTTATTTTATTGTGAATAACAAAATTTAAATGCTTTACTAACTCACGCTGAAATATGTTAAATAAATTCAGAGTTTAAAACTAAATCAATAAAAATGAGCAATAGACGATGTCATCCCGGACGACCAATGTGATAATTCCATGTCATTCGCAGTCCTAATTTTTTCTAGAAATCAATTTTTGTTGAAATTGGACAAGGTCGAAATTTTAATGCGGTTTCGCAGCATTTTGAAAATTATTTTGCAGTTTCACTGGAGTTCACACTGTGAGTGCCTTTGTTTTGAATGTTGTAATTTCTATTTCTGTGCTTTGTATCTAACGTCATTGTTTTCTGTATCTAACGTCATTGTTTTCTCTGTTCTCGTTTTGGCCATGTCTTTGGACTTCGATTTTTGTAAATTTCACTCCTTTGTTCTATCGGTATTCTACTGCCGTTGTTTGCATGAATTCCGTCCTATTACCTCATTGAACATTTATACAAAATATGAACAAATTCTGCTATTCAGTTCCTGAGTTATTGAATTCTCAATTTTCATTGTAATTTGGCGGTCATCTTTGTAATGGTGGCCATCTTGCCCAAAAAATATCGTAAGAAAAAAAGGATAATAATTAGAAGAAACGTAGAGTAACAACATGTCACTCCGACTTCGTCTTTGGTGACATAATGAGTGAGAATTGATCCATCAGTGCAAAATGAACAGTACAAAGACAACATCGAAAACACAAAAGAACAAATACAACTCGTGAGTACAATATAATAATACAGAAAGGAAAAATTCATCATACAGATGAACAACACGGAACCAATTAAATCAAGTTAGTCTTATTGTCGGGCAACGGATGACAGCGATTATAAGAACACTTTGTCAGTTAATTTTACATTTGTTATAAGGTTTTCTGTCAGGAAAACTTCATATAGCTGTCGCAATTGAAATTATCCTGGGTACGAATATGTCTTCACATGATTTTTTGGCGTCAAAATTGTTCATTTACTTGACGATATCTTTCCTAATGTGACATTGTACATGTATTTATGAGGACAATGTATTTATATGAGTATCCTGCAAAATGGGAATGAAAAGAACACAGGAATATATTTCTGCGGAAGGATCAATGATGTAAACAGGACGGATGCAGATATATAACACAAAACTTGGTTATGTAACATATCACGACAACATCACCTGTACAACGGTCTACAATGTTCGTTTCATTAATCGAAATACACAGAACTTATGTTATCCCGAAAATGTGTCCTGTGAAACTGTCCAGGTGTTTTTGGAACGGCCATTTGATTTTCAGGCCAGGGGCTTGAGCTTTTTGTAAATAAATAATTTAACCTTGATATCAGTAAAAATAAATATTCTAACCCTACTTGTCATGAAATTAATCCTATCCACTTCACTCTGTTAAAGAAACTATACCGTTTGGAAAAGTGGAGAGATTTTCACGACATAACAATTATGTAATTTCAAAATGCTTCAAAATCGTATGACTACTGATGTTTCTTATGCATATATGAAGGGGGTATTTGTTGATCTAATAAACAAAACAAAAAACATCTCGTATTTCAAATCTTCTTGGCCTCGTTATCCGTGATACTTTCGATTTGAAACCAAAATATATTAGAAATATTGAAAATGATCAAAAATTGTGTTTAACGAGTATGAACTGACGTTGTTTCACGTGTCATTTTGTAAGCATATGTGTTTTGAGAAATCGTCAGTTAACCAGACCAGATGGTTATCAAGAACGTCATTTGAATATATTGCACGGATTTTGGTGGAAAATATTTTACAGTTTACAGACTCCCAGGCGTGATGACAAATCAAAATAATTCAGTTCAATACGCATATATATCACTGTTTGTCATCAAAATTGCCCCCCCCCCCCGCTCTCTCTGTGTGTGTGTATTTTCATTGAACTTATATTTTGTATTTTCTTTTAGTATTGTCTTTTAGATACCTTTTATTTACCTGACAAAAGAGTATAACATTCTTTTTTTTCGACTATAAACAGGGAAAACCGAATAACAGTACTCTGTACTTTGATTGACATCCTGCTTTCATTGATAATGAACAGCATGGATGAAGCGTTGATCGACAATTAGGAATGAATTCCGCTCAAACCGGTGCTAGGGTCCGTCTTTCAACATAGATCAACTTGCTATGAGGTATGAGCAAAGCCTATTGCTGAAGGCCGCGTGGTGACTTCAAGATGAAGAAAATTTTTTAAAGCGTTGTCCTGTTGCTTTGATTACTTAATATTTGTAGATACTTTGTTTTATAAACATTTACCGCATTTCCTTTTATTGCTTATGTACAGGAAAAAAATTATCAGGCGTTTCTATTAGTCACGATTTACCGTAATAATGTATATAAAAGAGGTTTTTGAAGCAAATGTTTGTAGGAAAATTGCAAAAAGGAAATGTTAAACATACTTTTTTGACGTGAATATTTGTTGTTATGATGAAAAGAATGTCCCCGCTATTGGTGATCAATAAATTTGATTATTTTAAAATGAAGCAAAAAATGTAGGCCCATTTCAAGCTTATCTGACAGCATTAGCAACCGTTTATTGGTTGTCTGTCCTTCCGGTGTAATCTTTTTACATGTTCATCACCTCTTCTGTAACCACTAGGGCAAACTCAACTAAGTTGAACGGAAAAAGTTAATTAAAGGCTATTTACAAATCTTGCTCATTTTCGTATCATTGCTTATAGCTCGGAACGGACAATATTTGAACATTGAACAAATTGGAAGTATATCTTACATGTAACCGTGTCTCACGAAACTTGAAAAAAAAATACATTTGTTCTGAATAACAAAATACCGAAGTTACTTTTTATTTATTTCCTGCATATGCGCATTTCGACATCTTATGTCTCTTCAGTGCAGATAAAATCTAAACGTTTGGAAGACCATATACCCAAAGATGTTTAAAACTGATAGAGAACAAATAACCAATATGATCTAACGGATGTATTGAAGGTCTTTTCAAAAAATGCTCATTTCATTCTGATTCGTAAACACACTCGGCCCCATATGCGGGGCATAGTTTAATAAGACAATAAACATGGCCCTCAGAAAAAGATACCGTATTTCAGGTTTTTTTGCGTCGGCTTTTGTTCGCAATTTTGGTATAAAACAATGCAGGCAAGTATTTGCTTTGTTTATAATTAGTGTTTTACTGTATGATCTAATACTTTAAATATGCAGTGAAATTTACGCGAAGGGGAATTTTTGCGCTGGATTGTCATCCGCAAAAATAGCGAAAATTAAACACATGCAAAAATATACTGATATACAGTACATGGTTCAACAGGAAATTTATATTGTCACCTCCTTTGAAAATATAAAAACCATAGCGAAATAGTGTACTTGGTGATGTATGCTAGATTGATCAGTTCTCACCCGTGAACAAACCTGAATACCAGAATGAAACATACCGTAACATATGACCTTTGGTGAAAACATGATTTTGATCGTCATCCCTGAAACTACGTTACAAGAATAGTGTTGGCAAGATCCTTAAACAAAATTGACCCACCTTTTTAATTTAGTATTTGATCCTTTCTTAGCAGCAATATACCTACCTCTCCAGACTCTGGAGTGTACATTTCACAGTTGATTCGTTACTATCGAGCGTGTAGTTTGCACAGTGATTTTTTGAACAGAGCAAAAACACTTTCCCAAAAGCTGCTAAGTCAGGGATTTGTTCAACCTATGTTAATTTCATCCCTCAAGAAATTCTATTGCCGTCAC
>MJUU01000800.1:74267-90965 GCA_002080025.1 Modiolus philippinarum
AGCACCTGATGTCACTCTCAGTTTCACTGGAGTTCACACTGTGAGTGCCTTTGTTTTCAATGTTGTAATTTCTGTTTCTGTGCTTTGTATCTGTCTAACGTCATTGTTTTTTGTGTCTAACGTCATTGTTTTCTGTGTTCTCGTTTTTGCCGTGTCTTTGGACTTCGATTTATGTAAATTTCACTCCTTTCTTTCTTCGGTATTCTATTGCCGTTGTTTTGTTAAGATATTTATATATTTTCTTTTTGTTTTCATGCAAATCTTTCAAAAAACAAAGGGTCTTCAAGAGTTAAGGACTACACAAGTACACGTAATGAAAAGTATATAACTTGAAGGATCAATCAGAAAACTTTGTCATTAACTTTAAAGAGGATATGATCTGTGCCTTTATGTTTTTGAACTTAATATGCAAGGTATAAGAATTTCATAAAAGTGTTTTGCATTAATAGGACTTAATGAAAAGTTTTCAACAAGCAAGAAAAAAATAATATAAAATGCAGCATGGAGTAAATGTAGATGAATCTTAATTAAGGATAACACTCAACACGAGAACAGAGAATTCTTCATATAGAACGATGCTGTCGTCGTGATTTGTAGCTTTCTGGTTGTTTCGTTTTTTGTTTACTTTACTTTTACCATAATTTAGATCTCAGTCGTCAAAGTGGATTAGTTTTTATTGTTACTGCAGATACAGAAATAGGTGAAATTGCAAGACAACTGCGTTTCAATGACCAAAAATTTCGATACTATGTAACTCCATTTAATGAAAATAACCTTCATGTCACATTTCTCCGATTAACTTCCTTGATGTTTTGATATTTTTTCTTTGTACACCTGACAATACAAAGTGTAACATAATATTTTAAACCTTTCATTTCACTTATTAGGAACCTCAGTCGGTTATCTCCCTGTACCAAGTTAGTTTTGTGTGGTTCAAACTGGAGATAATTTTAATACCTTCTTTTGACATTCAAATTAAAATTATCCCCACTTAAACTATATATAACTAACTTGGTACAGGGAGACAACCGACCGAGGTTTCTCGTTGTGTTATGTCTCTATGGAAGAAAAATGGATTCTATATTGTGTGATTCATTGTAAGAAGACCTGTGATAACATAACTATTTATATAATATGATTATTGTCTTTCCAGGCAAAAGAGTTCCGTCTTTTTCTACATCAGTGGTGGAATAAAAAATAAATGGTATTCTTGTACAAATCAGTAATGGTGAATGAAAGGATATGGAGTAAATGTACGTGAGACAAAGTCTCATGGTAAAGACAAGCAAAGGAACAACGCTTTTATTGTTGTTCTTCATCTTGAAGTCACCATGAGGTCTTCAACAATGAGTCTTGCTTATACCTCATAGCAAGTTCAAGACGACCCCTAGCACCGGTTTGAGCAGTATTCTTTGCTAATTGTCGAACAACGCCACATCAATGTCTTCCCTGGTCATGGATGCGGGGTTGTCATCAAACATTAATTAAACTGGCAAAGTGCTCTTACAATCTAATAATCCTAATAGTTAAAAAAATGAATACTATTCTCGAAACAAACTCTTCTAAAACAAAAGCTTTGTCAAATAATTTTCAAAATGAAAAAAGTCTACCAAAACAATTAAAATACACCTGAACTTGAAAGAGTTGCTTAATCAACTAGCGTTTGTCAATTCTACCAGCTAATTAAGGTAGATCAACACTAATACACGGCGCATTCGATTGGTGCATTTTCGAAACGCGAATCGAACGCGGAATTAACTTGATTTTCAAGCCGGAATATTCCTTGTTTGGCCTTTTCATTGTGACGTAATAATAGAGTATCATACACTTTCCCGCGAATTATCTCCCTTTTCCCGTAAATATTGTCGATTTCGTTATCTATATGAAATATTTCTCTTAATCAAAAGGTGACATGTGTATTTTTTAAGCTCAACATAAAGTGTATATCTCTGAAATATCAAAAAATAAAAAAATCTATCGGATACTTATTTCATATGAAAGCTAAATAATAAGTGTATTCTCACAGTTCCCTATATATTCTTTGTAAATATCGCTGAAAACTACTGAATTTGGCCTGATTTTCCAAGCCTGATAACAGAAAAAGATGATCGGTGACATATCATTTTTATTTTTTTTTTTGAACACATGGACTTAGACCTACAAAATATCTTAAAATAAGCAAATTCTGTTTCATATTTTTATTAGGCTCCAACTACCTTAACTACCGCTGGTCAATTCTAACAGCTGTAGCAAAGTGTTAAACTGACCAGTTTACTGATCTTATTGGCTCAAAAACTAATTATTCGATTACTAGTAATATCTTCATTTCATAAATATAATTGAGTAAGGAGTATCTCTTTCGTTCAAAGCTCGGTTGTTAGCTTATTCTGATTATATATTGAGACTTTTGTAGTTACTGCTCTTTATCAGGGCCTAAAAGATATTTTGATATTTTAGTTTTACAAACGATTGATTATTATATGCACTTTAGGGACGTAAGTAGTCGAAATGGTCATCTGAAGAGCTATTTTTAACTGCAGATTTGGTTTTCCCTTGTTCCATCATGTGTGCTCCCGGTATTTTTGGATAGCGAAAAACAGTTAATAATGATATTGATTGTTGTCTATCATATCCCGATAGCAACAATTTTGTGTCCTTCACATACGCTGTTGGTAAGTACAAATCAAATTGCCATTACTCAAAATTATTACATCGTTGGATTATCAAATTTCTACCTTTGTTCATATTTTTTTTGAAAATACCAATGTCTTTTCTTATTTTAAAGTTTTAAATGTCATATTTTTTCTTGTGCTAAATATAAAATATGACAAAGAATTCAAACAACAGTTTATATTCTTCATGTTCTCTTTTTGGATTTACTATGAGGTGCAAGAAGCTTATTGTTGGCCTCGTGATGATTTTAAGATGAAGAACAACAAAAGCGTTGTTCCATGGCCTTGTTTTAAAAGACTTTTGTCTGATGTGCATTTACTCCATATACTTTCAATATTTAAACATTAATACACTATTAGTGTAAGTTAAATCCTAAGTAAATTACGAATTCACTTTGTATCTATTTTCTGCAGATCACCATTTCGACGACTTATCTCTCCTCAGTGAAGATAACATCAACACATTTGGAAATCCATAAACCCAAAGCTTTTTTTTTTTAAAAATATGGAGAACAAATAACTAATATAATCTAAATGGAAAGCAAAAATCAGTTAAGGACAGAGCTTCTGATAAAGTAGATATTCCTTAAGTTTTCACTAAATTTTACAAAAATTCAGACATTACAGGTTTTCAAACTAAATCGGCTTTCGGGTAACACCCAAGTAATCACTACTTGGTTGGTGGATAACCTCTAGAACTTACAGTCCACCAGCAGAGGCATTGACTCTGGTAAGAACCATAAACCATAAGATTTTAAATAATCCGTATCATGCAAATAATGTGAAATGTCTGACCGAAAACAAAGCAGGGGGATATTCATTGCAATATATATTGTTCATTACAACATAATGTTGCTTTCACTCCAGTGCTTAAGGATTTTGCAATATTAAAGGTTAGTGAGGACACCTGACCCGAAAAATAATTCCGAACTCAAAATGGCTATTTTTTAAATATATTACTGTTGAATATATATACTCTTTCTTTGGTATAAATATTGGACCACCTTTCCAGGCGCTTTTTAGAGATAAATGGGGTCAAAGTTACCTCCCCTGAATAATGGTCCGAATTCATATTTACCCCCCTTTTGACCATATAAAAACCAATTGTACATTGTTTTTGAAAAAAGAGTGTTTGGATTATAAGTCTTTGTTGTTTTAAAGGTATTTTTTAAAATATATCAACTTCTGTCAATTATTTTTTTCTAATATCCACACATTGAGGTTAGATTTTTTATCACTTTTTGCCCCCCTGGGGGGACATAAAAATGAAATTCAGAAAAACTTCCGAATTCAAAATTTCATTTCTTTACTTAAATATATACCTTTATACGATATCTTCAAAATATATAATCAGTATAGCAACCCAGGCTTCTTAGAGACCTGCACTTAAGCGGCATTCAAAATTGACAACATTGCCCTCCTCCCCCAAAATATTTTGCCGTCACTAGAACAAAAAACGAAAGTGATGTCACCGGCTGTGCTTGTAGCACAAATACCAAAATAAAAGAGTCATATGACTGTATACGGTCTTTACTTGACTGGAACAGGAAATTGTAGGTTACACATGTCAAACCGGAAGTGGATACTTTCTTACCTACTGTTAATCAAAAATACAAAAAATTCATCTACAAATTGTATCATAGTTCGACACGTGACACCACCGGAGTCCTATAGAGAGATAAAGGAGCGCGCATGCGTGACTGGAAGTGGTTTGTAGTTCCAATTGGCCACCGTTTTGACCCGAATGACCTATTATGTTGTATAAAGATATATTTTGGATGGCGTTGACTAAATGAATGAATTGATATTTTTCATATTTTCTTGTTCCAAACTTCTAGGGAGTGATCTTTATAAAAGGGAAATCAGCAGTGGCTTGTTTTGGCAGTATTTCTATCACGTCTGTGTTAATTGTTTAGAAGGGGGAGACTGCTATTGTTGTTCTAGGGCGAATTCTCTCTTCCCACAATTTTTATTCTATCATTTTTTCACTTTTCTTATCCCTTTGTGTACATAATTTACTTTTTTCACTACTACATCTCTACTTTATTTAATTTTCATCAAAGGTATTTTCTTTTTTCAGCACTTTTACTGTATTAATTTATTATTTTCCCTTTTCTCACCTTATTTCAAGTTTATTTCCATTTTTCATCATATACGAAGGAATTTGAATTTTCCCGCCATTTTGCTGTTTCCATGGCAAGGTCGCCATTTTGATATTTTAAAGACCAAAACTCGTATCTGCACATGCCAAGCAACCTTGCCGTCAAATTTCAGTCATTCTGGAGCAATTTGAAAATTTCCTGCCATTTTCTGTTCCCATAGCAACGGTCTCCATTTTTATGTTTTTAAAACCAAATAGGAAAAATGAAAGGATATGGGGTGAATGTACATGTGACAAAAAAGCACACGATACATAGAAAACTCCAGTTTATCAAGGACAGGGCTTTTATTCCTGTCTACATCTTGATATCGCCTGAGGGTCTTCAACTAGAGGTAAACAACATTCACCCCATCAAACGAGATCAAGAAGGCCCCTACCGTGCACTTAAGCGGTATTCTTGACAAAAATTATATCAAGGTCACTCCCTTGCTCCCCACCCGCCATGGAGTGCCAACTTGGGCGATGCAAAGTCCGTTTCTACACATGCTCAGTGACATTCTATTCCATTATGAATATTTTTTTTTTCCCGCCATTTTAATGGTTAAATCACGTGACAGCTGTCCTCACTAACCTTAATACATTGTATTTTATGTAAGCAGCACATATATCAGTGATATCGACCAAAGTATGCAAAAAATCTTTACTTCTTTCTAATCGCAATGTTTTCATATCAACCGTGCAATGTAGCAAAACACAAAAAAGATAAGATAAGAAAGAACAAACGAGCTCTAATAAGTAACAATTAAGATACTTCTAGGTTTTATACATTGCGAACTTTGTCATAATGGAAAAGAAAACATATCTACTCCATGACAACAAAGTATCAGCTTTCGGATTGTATCAAAAGTCAAATATTGTTTCTTTTACAATAATATGTTGAATTCACTCTGTAAAGAGATTAGTAAGAATGAAAGCTCAAAGGAGTCAGCTTCCATAAATAAAACTATTTTGTTATGGGACAAATGACAAAAATGGTTTGTTTTACAAATTGGTGCCATTTTTTCGTCAATATAATTGTGATTATCTTGTCAGCAGTGCAAAGCGAAAGGGTATTTATGTCCAATAACTTGTATTAACTTCTATAGTTATATTTTATCAAAAACAATATGGAGTAATTGGTTATTCGGAAACATATATCAGGTACAAATTGCATCTGACATAAAAATCGTTTATGTTTGCATACAAGTCAATACAAAAATAGTTTGAGTGACAGATTTATACCCTCGTTCACATTGATATCGATGTATTCATCCCATGTAGACTTAATCCTGTCGACAGTGACAACGGAAAGATTTGTACAATCGCCCAGACGTATAAAACTCCTTAGCCATCAATCAAGCATATATTGGTATATAATTGATCTCTTTATAGATGACTTAGAATATGAATGCATCTACCTTGATTATGGTCTGTTTTAAAAATTCTAAAGATCTCCTTGAACAGCTATCCTCAACCAGTCTTACTGATTGCCATAGCATTCAAACTTTTGACTTTTCTACTCTTTATACAATTCTTCCACACAATAAACTGAAAACAGTAATTGCAGATTTAATACATCAATGTTTCCGCACTAAAAATGGAGAACGCAGAACTACCTATTCAGTTATTGGGAAAGACCAGACATATTTTGTTAAAAACCACACTGATTCAAACAAGAAGTACACTGAGACTGACGTAATCAAAATGTTAGAATTTTTGATCGACAATATTTTTGTCGAATTCGGAGGTCGTAATTTCCAGCAGACAATAGGGATTCCCATGGGAACCAACTGTGCGCCGCTTTTAGCTGACCTTTTCCTTTACTCGTACGAGGCCAAGTTTTTACAAGGGCTTATTCAAAGAAAAACAAAAACATCTAGCCCAGTCCTTTAATTTCAGCTTCCGCTACAAAGACGATGTACTTTCTCTAAATAATCCTAAATTTAAGGAGTATTTACACCAGATCTATCCCAATGAGCTTGAGATTAAAGAAACAACTGAAACACCTACTTCAGCTTCGTAGCTAGATCTTTTATTGTATATTGACGAAGATGGACGTTTGAAATCTAAGCTATATGACAAGCGTGATGATTTTAATTTCCCAATAGTGAACTTTCCTCTTCTTAGCGGCAATATACCTACCTCTCCAGCCTATGGAGTGTTCATTTCACAGTTGATTCGTTACTGTCGAGCGTGTAGTTTGTACAGTGATTTTTTGAACAGAGCAAAAACACTGTCCCAAAAGCTGCTTAGTCAGGGATTTGTTCAACCTATGTTAATTTCATCCCTCAAGAAATTCTATGGCCGTCACCATAACATCATTGAAAGATATGACGTGTCAGTATCTCAAATGAAGGTGGACATTTTCAGCTAGATTCACGTCTTCCCGGATTTGACTACCGACTTTGACATTTTCCTGGATCGACTCACTCACAGTGTGACGGGTGCTGTTAACAGAGCAGGACATGCTTACCCTTCCGGAGCACCTGATGTCACTCTCAGTTTCATTGGAGTTCACACTGTGAGTGCCTTTGTTTTGAATGTTGTGATTTCTATTTCTGTGCTTTGTGTCTGTCTAACGTCATTGTTTTGTGTCTGGCGCCTTTGTTTTCTGTGTTCTCGATTTGGCCATGTCTTTGGACTTCGATTTTTGTGGATTTCCCTCCTTTGTTCCTTCGGTATTCTACTGCCGTTGTTTGACGTTAATGAAGTATTCTTCTGCTTAAACTTAAAACTGAAATGACGTCACTAGCATTTTCAAAGTCGTAAAAAGTTTTATTTTTTGGATTCAGATACATTTCAACGGAAGAATATGTTGTTGCACTGAATTTCCGTCAATAATGAATTAAGCATTAACGTCATTAAGAAGTTTAGGACGAATATATCAAATAATATATTAATTTTATATTGCATATATTACGTTTAATTGCTTCTGCACTGAAAAATTACTATTTGAAGAGGATGATGAAATTTTATTTTAAAAAAATATCGTTGACATATCATTAACACAGATCTTTTACCTTAAAAAAATTATCCTTTGGATGAATTTAAAGTGAACAGAAATTGGAACAATTATATTAAAAAAGCTGTTAAAGTTTGCTTTTTTCATTGATGTGAAGAATCCATGTGAAATTAGTCCTTATGATTCACTGTAAGAAGTAAATGAAATAACATCTATAGCATAATTTATGTACTGTGGCAAAAATAATTTTTTTGAAATATTAGAAATGTCTGTAATACAATAAGACGTTTAGATTCTATATTTCACCAGCGCGTTTGGACGTTTCGTGAATTATTGATTGTTTCCATCATTCGTTGCACATTTGCTGCTATAGTATGAGGAGTTGAAAACGGAAAATATTTCACACCTGAAGCGGATTTTCGCCCTCACATAAATGTCCATATATGACAGTAAAGTGTTTTTCTTCAATCCTTTACGCATATTACACTTAAGGAGGTTCACTCCTCATGTTTTGGGATTTATGTCAGATTTTCGGAATTCTCTGGTTTTATCCATTTAATTGCATTATAAATTTTTGCTCATTGACCTCTTGATTTTTTCCCATAATTTCACTTTATACATGTTTATAAGCATTCTGTTAAAATTTCATTAATTTTTTTTTATTCTGTCATATTCATTCATAGTCAAACCTTGCTAATGTTAATCCTATGAAAAATCCGAGGAGTTCAGTTTCCCGCCAAATTTTCAATCACTTATATCTCAAAAACCAGATCATCAACCTATCAATTTTTTTCACTAAAATTACATCTAATTTAATTTTCTTACAAAAAATCACATTTATTTGAAATGCTATTTATTTTCAAATAGAGTAGCGAACCCCCTTAAACAATATACTAAATGGAGGTAACAACAAAATTACCGAATACAACTTTCATGTACCGAAATCCATAGAGCAAAAAAGAAAACAGATCCCAACCGCAATGGTTCTTACTTTGTACAGGCATTTCAAAAGAAATTGTAAGTTAAACCAGTTTTATGGCGCGCCAAAACCCCCCTTCAATGGCGGTAGTGTCCGGTAGCAACTCATGCAGCAATTGCTATTGAAAGGTCGTAGAAAGTGAAAAGTAATGTTCATCACAGTGCATTGTATTAAATGAATCTTGATCCACAGTTTGAACCGAAACTTCATTTTTTCCATAAGAGACTGATATTTATTTAAGAATTATCAATTGTGATATGAGACGATATTTTTTAAGCCCTGATAAAGAAAGGCGTTTAGGGAGATAACTATGCTTGCCTTGTTCCTTCGGTATTCTACTGCCGATGTGCCAAATGAGAAATTTTCATAGTTAGTTTAGCTCTCTCGTAACGAATCAACTGTGACACATACACTTGAAAGTAAAGTCGCCGCTTTTGTTCTAAATTTTAGTCAAATTTGAGGTGTAAGTCAACAAAAAGACGTAGATCTAGCAGTTTCTGTCGTTTTACTTTATCTCTAATTCTGGAATTCGAAGATAGAAAACGAACACCATTTATGACATTCCAATAAATCTTTGGAATTTAATATATCCACATGTATGCTGAAAGCCTGTCTTGGACTTCAGGCAAAATCTTAGTTCCACAGATATTTCAGTAGATAAACAAGACGAAGATCCAGCCATGTATCCTTCTATGGATTTTTGTGTAGTTTAGGTATCCAAAACAGGTAAGGCGGGTCTTGACTTTTCATAAGTAATTGCTGTTGAGTTGCTACCGGATACTACCGCAATGGAAGGGGTGGTTTGGCGCACCATAAATATGTTTAACCCACCGTGCCTTTTGAAATGCCTGTACTAAGTCAGGACCATTAAAGTCGACAATTCTTTCGGTGGTGTCCGCCTGATTTGCCTTTTGTATCATGGACTTCGGCTCTTGACAGTCTGTTCTGTAATTTTATTACTACCCCCATTTCTTATTTTTAGTGTTGAAAGGGGACATGTTGAAGGCCTCATGGTAACTTAAAGATGAAGACAGATGCAGAACAAAAATGAAAGCGTTGTTCCATTTGCTTAATCTTGCCATGTAATTTTAGAGATTTTGTCCCATGTACATTTATTCCATATAAATGAATATCCCTTTATTTGTTTATGAATGACCTGTGATTGTAGAGGTTTTCATCTTTCACAAATGAAACTCTTCTGAATGTAGGAAAACCTGGTGTATTATGATCAATGCCCAACTCCTCTGACGAGGCAGTTGTAATTATGTTCTTTAAATACAAATACAATGTTATAACCGTTCATTTGTCATGAAAAGTAGCGAGGCACTTACGGTCTCCGAGATCTTCAAATACAAATAGTTTATTAACATGACTCCGAACTAAAGATCCAATCTGACAAGGATTCAAGTTTTGGTTCTTGGTCCGTATTTTGCTTAACCCACATTCTGGCATAATCTTCAACAGCATCCATAACGATCTTGAAGTTAAAATTCAAATCAATATACTATAGCTCTCGGAATTTCCGACCATTGGAGACCACTTGTCGTAAAAATTCGTTTTCAGTGATTTTAAGATCGCCGATAATGACATGTCCAGAGGTTCTGCAAACAAAAGGAGAAGCGAAACAATCGCATGTCAGAAGAGTTTTCAAAAAAAAAATGCAATGTTTAGGTCATGCAATGCCCGATTTAATATTTATAATATATATAAGAATGAGCATACGATCTACCAATACTGCAATTTTAATTAAACCTGGAACCCGACTTTAAATCATTGGCCTTTTCGTACTTATCTTTTTTTCTATTTTCGTTTTATTTACTTTTTATAGCTTATATTTAAGATAAAAAAGTTCAAACTTTGCTTATGAAGTTCCAACACAATGCAATTTTAACAATAACTGCTTGCCAAGCCATCGCAGATATGCTTTTAACTAAACAACGGCAGTAGAATATCAAATATCAAAATACCGAGGTTACTGTTACCAAATGACATGTGATTACAAATACTGAATTCCAAAAACATGGCCAAAAACGAAAACACAGAGACGATGACGTTAGGCAGCTAAAAAATGCATAAATTAAAAACACAACATTCAAAACAAAGGCACTCACAGTGTGAACTCCCATGAAATAATGGCAGTAGAATACCGAAGGAACAAAGAACAAGATTACATAAATAAATGTCCAGAAACATGTCAAAAGCATGAAAATGAGAGTTATATCAGGTGTTCAAGGAAAGGTAAGAATTTTAACATCAATCACAAGAAGGGTAAGTGAGTCAATCTAAGAAAACGTAAAAATCGGTACAGTCAAATCAGGGAAGACGTGAAGTTAGCTGAAAGCTAGCTGATACAGTCCGCTTTTGTTTGGGACACCGACACGTCATATCTTTCATTGATTTTATGTTGACATCCACAGAATTTCTGGCGGGATATAATAAACACAGGCTGATCAGATCCTTCACGTAGCAGCTTTAAGGACAATGTTTTGCACTATTAAAAACATCACTATACAAACTACATGCTCGATAGTAATGAATCAATTGTGAAATGTACACGGCATAGGCTGGAGAGGTAGGTATATTGTTCGTAAGAAAGGAAACGTTCGTAATTGCAATGTAAAATCATCACGTTTGTCATTTAGCTCAAATTTCAAACGTCCCTCTTCGTAAGTATACAAGATCTACGAAATTGAAGTAGGTGTAACAGTAGTTTCTTTAATTTCAAGGTCATTGAAATTGATCTCACGTATACTAGTATATTCCTTAAATTTTGGATTATCAAAAGAAAGTTCATCGCTTATGTAGCGGAAGCTGGAATTAAAGGACTGGCCTAAATAATTTTGTTTTCTTTGTGTAAGCCAAAGTAAAACCTTGGCCTCATACGAGTCAAGGAGAAACTCCCTAATGCTAAAATATGTGGTTAATTAATGTACATTTTATTTTATACCTGTTTTCTGTCATATTCTGCAGATGATTTTAATTTTGACCTTACAAATGTAAAAAAAAGTGACAGTATTAGACAATTTGCCTGCATAAATGAGAAATGTATACAAATAGTGCTGAAGTGTAAGCAGGAAGAATTATTGAACAGATAGCAGCACTTTCATCTATTAAATTGTGTTATGCAATTCAGTTTTTTTTAATAAAATCCAAAAATATATCACAAAAGACCTTCCCTTATACAATCATATGCAAGTTAAAGGAATACTTAGTACATTTAGATGAAATTGAGAACAAATTGTGCACCCCTCATTGCAGATCTTTTTCTTTTCTATTACGAACGTGACTTCATGAAAAAACTACAAAATGGGACGATACAAAACAGTGATCAACCTATTTCTATTTTCAATGATAACAGCAGGTATATGGACGATATCCTTACTATTGTCAATCCCCAGTTTTTAGATTATGTCGACATCATTTACCCACAACAACTGAAACTTAATAAAGCTAATAATGATTCCATATATTGTCCTTTTCTGGATCTAACTATCATCGTTGACTCTGGTAAAATAAAAACTAAAATTTACGATAAAAAGGATGATTTTGATATCAGTATTACTACTTTTCCTTTTCTTGACGGCGACGTTCCTGTAGCCCCATCCTACGGATTTTATATTTCTCAACTGGTTCGATTCGCACGCGTTTGTTCTACTCTTGACGACTTCAATGAAAGTAATCTTACTATCACTTCAAAACTTTTGCGGCAAAGTTACAGATTTCATAAATTGTTAAATACATATAAAAAGTTTCATGGAAGATATGAACATTTGATATCTGAATATAATGTCACTCGCAAACAGCTTATAACTAAGGGCATTTCCCATCCTCGATTTTACGTAAATGTTAAAAAATGCTAGAAACTGATTAAAAATCCAGAAAGATTGGGACGTAACTTAAATTCTTTACGCAATAGGGGATATCGACAGGACGTGTCCGTTAAAGTAGCTTTGGGGTCCAATGACCTGAGGATTTTACAGACATACTGGCCTCTCACTGATACTGCCGATGTCTACTGAAATACATGATGATTCTTTACCAAGTCATCTGGGAGTTTTGGGTTCGATTTTTCTTCCGTAGTGCGACAGTGTTTTACCAGCAGATTAGGCTCCTTCAGCTAGCCGGTAGTTTAGCGTCGAGCACTCCTTGACCCATCTTTCAAAATAACGTTTTGCTCTTTCATTTTCCTTTTCAAGATTGTGGTCATGGAGTTAGTAGTCTACCTGTTTTGGGTTTTATTCGTATGCTTATTATACTAGGGAAACGGGACAGAGAAAAGGGGGTTTGGGTACCCATAAACCGGTTTAACCGTACAGCTGGCTTTTGCTAGTGCTGGTACCAAGTCCCGCTGTCCCGAGTTCCTATCGTTGTTCACGTTTGTCTTTTGTATTTTTATTGGGTTTTTCTTTCTTGTGCAGTTGCTATTTACTTTGTGGTATGTGCACGTGGCTATGTTTTCCGGCCATTGTAGGTGTTTCTTGTTATCTTTTTTATTGTAGTTTTTATTTGCACTTTAATTTCATATGTATAAATATCTTTTTTTCTTTCAGATCATTGTCTGGGCTGCAACAATTTGCAGAATATTGCTGTGATAGAGACTACCATGGAGCATTTTGGATAAAGTCACTTTTATTATCATCAGTAATAATTATGCTGGCATCAACGATAGTACTGGTAAAACTCCATACGTGTCATTCTTACCATTAATATCAATTTTTAGTAATACGATTATGATGTCATCATTGTCATAAACAAACTTGACTCCGATACAGTATTTGAATCTTAATAGTTAAGTTAATCTATAGAAGGTTCCTTCTATTAAAAAGTTCATAATAATGTCCTTGTCATACAAAGCATGACCTAGTAATCAATTCCTTTATTTTATAAATAAATTTCAAAATGTGTACCGAAGCAACAATAAAAAAATCGTAAACCCATACATACATGGCAATTTTGAGTATCAAATACAGAAAGAGAGTGTAAATTTTGCTGACGACGCATAATACAAGAGTACTAAAAGTAAGGATTGCCATTATATGCCCCGTAAAGGTAAATGTAAAAGAGAGGATAACAGTAAACATCTACAATGGCTGAAAATTACAGTCACATGCCACAATCTGCCAGGGAACTACACAGGAAAAACACCCAAAAAATAAAAAACAAAAGACAAAAAAATTACATGCTTCACTAATGATAGCATATCCTTTTCTTTTAAACTTCTGGCTGACAAGTACACTGTAATAGTCTCACTATTTGCTGCCGACTTGTCGGACTTGACTTGTTCTTGATTACGATTTTTTCTTTGAACATGACCGATGATGCATGCAGAGCAAAAACAGTGGAACTGAACTAGTGTGATTGTTAAAATGTCTTAATGAGGCATCTAAGTGTTAAATTGAATAAACAGGTTAAAAGGAAACTTGGTACCAGTATATGGCGGACAATAGACATAAAACTAGTCTAAAGTGAAAATGTATGTAAGACTGTAACCTTAAATGGTCAATTAACTAGTGTTTACATTCATAGTACGTTTGGAGTGTCAAACCGAGCAACAACAGACGCTATACAATGATGTTAAATACATTTAAAAGAGAAATATGTTATACCTGAGCACCTGATGTCATTATAGTTATGAGTGTTGTGTTTGTGGTGCTTTGCGGATGTGTCGTGTCTTTTGCCCTCCGTGCTCTGGTGTTTTCCTTTTTACCTCGTATCTGGACTTATGTTATCTTGTGCTTTGTTTCCTCGGTAATCTACTACTGTTGTCTTATACCTAAAATTAGTAAGGTCCAAATCGTTAAGCTTGAATAAGAAATAATTGATGTTACAAGTAAATTTTTGCTTAAAACAGTTCTCCATAAATAAGATAGAGCCTGAATTTTTACACTTAGATGACTTAAATTAGTAGATGACGTTATTGACCTCACAGAAATAATATTTACGCGTCAAATACCTGATGTCATTATTTGATAAGGTAAGTGAGAACTGAACCGTCAGTCCAGAAGGAATAATACAAGGACAATGACAGCATCGGAATCAACAAAGAAACAGAGACACAATATGAGTACGGGCATAGAAAAAAATGAAGACATACATACACAAAGATGAACAACAATAATTTGATAATTTTCTAATATTATGATGTCAAAAAGTGCTATGAAGGTTTTAAGTACAGGTTATTAGCAATTTCTTTAGCAATTCACATTGTCAAATTTGAAATAATTCAAAGGATTTTGTATCTTTAATGTACCAATGACTCAAGATGACTTAAAATGATTTTGTTCTTATGGGCGAGTTTCTCATATCATCGTTTTCTTTGTTATCATGTTTTGTCTTTTCGCCTCTTGAACTTTGGGGTTCATCACAATCAGTAATTTTGTCATTACAATGTACCCATATGCTAATTGGTAAATCTCAAGGGAGACACTAAAATGCAAGTGAAAATTCGCTCATTATATTCATTAAACTTAGCAGAAGATAAAAATGAAAATTAATATAAATGAATACGTAATTACCACAATCAATTTACCATGAAGAAACGTGACAAATCTTATTATCTCTTAAAAGACAAATCATTACAAAAAGCCAGTGTAAGAAAATCCAATAAAATGTAATTAAGAATGTTATTTCAAATGGACTTCGAAATATTTTTTTAATGTAATAATATTACAGGAAAAAAAGATTTTAAGGGCATGGTTTACGATAATATAAATTTATATTATCTGATAAAGGATAAAAGGGAATTGACAAACCAGATTAAACATGAGGTTAACAAACTAACCAATTACTTTTATTAAAACGATTATATATTTTTTATCATAACTGAAAATACGTACCAAACAGTACAAAGTGACAATAGATATTGGTGCAAACGCATAAAAAATATTGATTATCTCGGAGATAAAGATCTGTTTCGAGCTTTCAGTCAAGATAAAAGAATTGAGAAAAGATTCTGGTGTAATGTAGGCAAGTTCGTAAATTTTGTATAATGTTGAAAATAAATCACAATAAACTTATTGAGTTTTATTCGCATGTTTATTATACTATAGGGAAACGGCTATCCCGAGTTCCTCTCGTTATTTATGTTTGTCTCTTGTCTTCATTATTGTTTTTCCAGTGCAGTTCGCTTGTGAATTCTGAACTGTAATTGTAGTTCAGGACCATTGTAGGTGTTTACTGTTATCCTGTTTTTGTAATTTCGCCTTTTATCAACCCATTTTTGTTTCCATTGTAGTTCTTTTGCTGCATATTGTGGTAACTTTATGCTTTTCGCGTCAATATGTTTGAATTCATGAAAAAATCGTCATCTTTTTTTAAACTTTGTACTGATATTATCGGATGTTTTGTTTTCTTTGTCAGTTGTATCTATACACAGACTGTCAACTATTATTCATTGTATTTTCTTGTATTTGTTCTTCTTTGTACAGGGATTATCTTTGTATCTGTTTCACAGTTGTTTAGGTACAAGGTAATAATCCTTTTATATATTTTTCTTACTTCACACTCAATCTAAAATTAACCCTACCAATTGGGCCTTTCTATCTGTATTGTTAGTAGTTTTGAATTTTATTATATATATATCCGTCTTCATATTGTTATATATGCAAATTATTAGTAGTCCCCTCTATGGGAAAAGAATTCATATATCAAATCGGTTTCCTCGTGCCAACAGCTAAATAAATCTATTTATTTTTCTATACCCAAGTAACATGAATAATGTTGTTTTGCAACATGTATTTTTATCATTTTTTTGTAATATCCATATATTATTAAACAAGTGCGATAACTCTAACTGCAATACACAGACACACCTTAGGAATAAATGATATGCAGATGATTTTTCACTAACTATAATGAACATAAAGGTTGTTCATATTTACTGTAGCGGAAATATGAACGATTATTTCTCTAATTTCTGTCCTGTTTTCATGTTTCGTGATTTCCT
>MJUU01000801.1:8107-20911 GCA_002080025.1 Modiolus philippinarum
TCAACACAATAAATTTTGTCCAACTGTTATCTTCAACTTCTGGAATAGAATTGTCTAGTTTTCTTTTTCTATTTGGAACTGGTTGGTTTTGAGGGGTTTGTCTCACCCACCCACCACGGAATGCCAACAGGGGCGATACTTTGATTCTGGGGATCTCCACCAGAAAGTATCAAGTGTTCCAAAGATGGTATACTCAAGTGGAGCGTAACCATCAGGCACTGATGGAAAGCGTACTACTTGATTGACCCATGAGCCACCGCCTTCTCCAGTATCCCTACACTGTTTTGGTGGTTTAAATCAAGACAAAAATGTTACACTAGTACCTAAACTCAAGTTTGAAAGATATACTGGAGGGCTTGGCGTGACCAGCCGATTGATCGGACCGGGCCAATCCGACCTCCCGTTTAGATGATATCAGAGCCAAAGTAAGATATTGATCCTGTATTCTCAGCCCAACGGATATTTTATGGCCGAAGCGGGAGTCTGAACACCCACCAAGGATCTCGTCAACCATCGACATGGGTCTCGACACACGGCAAACGTGTCGCCTCTGTTAGGAAGACTCATACTCCAAGCTCCAGATGATGCTGCGGGCCTATTCATAAGCCGGGACCGCACACGGCGGGCATTTTATTGGAATTTCCGTCAATTTGATTATCTACTCAAAAAATGGATGCTACATAAAAGTACAGATGGACGAATGAACATTTTAGAACATCAGGCCTTTCATATGAATATGACTACTTTTTTAAACAAGGTTATGAATGAAGGACCACCCAAGACGTTTCCGAGGATTGGTTGATTGATTAATATTTTACCCCAACTGCAGCAATATTTCAGCTATATTGTGGCGAGAAATGTTGAGAATATTGAACAATTTTAAAAAATACATGTACATAAAATATCTATACAAAACCATATAGCTTTATACAAGTAAAACAAATGTGTAAAATGTTAAAAAACATAACAGAAGAAATTTCGGTTTAACAGTAACAATATTAGAAATTAGAAACTTGTTTAAAATTGACCCATTTAAATTTTTACTTAATAAATTGACTGTTTTTAAACATTGAACGATTTTGTCGCCAGCGACATTTGTAAATAGGTCTTTAAGACAAGAAGCAGAATAAAAATCATGCGTGGTGTGTTGGTGACAATGATTTAGTTAAAACTTTATAGATACAAAGAAAACGACTTACAGAGATGAGTTTCTGTTTAAACCTAAGGACAATATCACCGAAGACCAGGCGCTTTAAAAAAAATGAAATTAAACGTCAAAATGCTCAAACTCTCTTCTTTTTTATTCAATATGGAACGTTGCTCAATGAAGTTTACATGAAATTTTTCGAACTACGTATTCAAGGAACTACCACTATTACATGGGGTAAGTGGCTTCTTGAAAACATTGAGATTCACTCATCCTATACTCGAAGGTTGCGGGAACGTGCAAAATCGTTGGGAGGATATTTTCAACTTTATAGAGTTGCACTTTCTTTCACTGAGATTTACAAGCTTAAGCTTTGTTTAACAGTAGCCCAGAAATGAACGCATTTTGGAAACAAGATCCTGGCATATTTCTCACAAAAGAAATGGAATCATCTCAAGAAGTCATGGCTTTACCACGCACGGAAACAGCTGAAGAAGATTGAATGCTTCAAGAAGATATGCCATTTTAACTATGTATAGTACAACACCCGCTCCTGTCTGTCATATAAAGACCCACTTGACTACCGTGATTCATAACATGGTAACGGCACTACTGCAGTGTCACCGTTGCTGAGAATTATGTGTTGGCTACCAGCTGATAATGGATTTTGTATTTTTACGTACCTGAGTGACTGGATGATAACGTGTAATTTCGCAAATTCTTTATCTTGTTATCTTGTGTTTAAGTGCTTACAATCGAGTGTTATCATAAAAATCTAAAACTCAGTAATCTGTAATTCTTGTTCATAATAATTCTTGTTCATAAAACCGCCTTTAATTTCTTCTTTTGAAGATGTCGTTCATTGCTAAAATAAGTCGGCTGAATCAGAATTGAAGAAAACTTTGTTTACAGGATTCCAGAAAGGCGCTTTTCAAGACATTTAAATCCGAAGAAAAGAGAGAAGAGAGATATTAAAAGAAGATATTTATGAATATTTGGAACATCACAGTTATGATTAAGCAGCAATGCAATCTTTAGCACACACAGTAACGCTCACCGGTGGCACCATCAACGAGATTGAAGAAGATGAAATAATAATTCAACCGCTCTCAGAACCTTTCTATTCCGTTAAGAGTAGATGGATATTTGTCTTGTATAGAGAAAACACATATACGTCGAAGAGAAAACACAGATACGTTGAAGATGGAAGCTTATTACCATAAACGTATCAATTCTAAGATAATGTATCGTAATGGGTACAAAGCCCTTCGTAGTTACCTACATGATGAGATGAATCCAGCTTTTTTGCATGCCTTTTTTTGGTTTGGAAAGGTTCTATATCAGGAAGGGTAAGCTACAAAATGTAAACTCCCTGCTCACTTAGACTTGAGGTAATCATATTTTTCTTTTTTCTCGAGATCCTTACCTTCCAAGAAAAATGGAATTTGTACATAGAATTATTTCAAGGGGACAAAAACTACCTGGACACCAAAAGGATGCTAGTAGAAAGTGAATTCTACCCATTCAACAATAAAAGTTTGAGTACCAAAGCAGCATTCGCGGTGTTAGAGCGATACCGCGAAAATGAATTTGAAGCATTCCATGACCTGCCAGTGGCATTGCAGGTCAAGATCGATTACCTAGACCGTTATATGCAGTTTTGCGACCGGGAACTGAGAAAATTGAATTTTTGATACATTGGGAATTAGCTTCTGATATTATAATGAATAATTTCTTAAGCCGGTCTCTCTTTCCCCTGCAAAAATAAAAAAAAATAATTAATAATAATAATAATAATGGCGAAATTTGATTAATATGGAATATGAAGAGCATTTTCTCTGGTCAATCCATCTATGTACATTTCTTAATTGCTTTTACTTGTTAACTTTGTTGAGGGTATATATAGTTTTTGAATGACTCCATTCTAGTGTAATTTGATATTTTTGTTTTCTCCATCTCTTTAATGCTTGTGTTAGTTGTTGCATTTATATCTTACATGTACATGTATATATGTTTTATCCTTTGATACAGCTTTTCACTTTTCTAGAAACAAATTTACAGGGGGAGGGAAGGTAATTTTTAGTTCGCCCCTGGCAGGCCATTCATGGAATTCTTAAATAGATTCTTCCTTATTCAGTTAAGCAGTACAACTAAAAATGACCCGCTAGCTTTTTAGAATTTAAGCAAGGTGCCTCCCCTTTTAGCACTTCTTTCTGGAATCGTCATGAATATTATCTTTAAAGCAAAAACACCTGAAATGTTTGGAAACACTTTATTAAAATTAAATAAATTGGCACACATATCATATTCTGTTCTACATTTATATCAATAGCAGTAAATTACAAGCAATTTTCAATGATACATATTGAATGAAGGTTTATATATTTCTATATTTGGTTTCTCAAAACATTGGTAATAAAGAATTTTGGTGTACAATGCACTTTTTGTCAGACAGATGCCGCAAACAAATACTTTCACGTTTTACCATGCCAGATTTAAAGGTATGTATGATTGAAGCCAAGACCAAATAAGAATAAAGTTGAAGGATATGGAACAAATGTACATGAGACAAGATAACACCAATTTAACAATGGAACAACAATTTTATTGTTGTTTTTCATCTTGAAGTCACCATGAAACATATATGTATCAGTAACAATTTTTCAGCAAATCTTTAAATGTTCATAACACTGAATCAATGCCACTGTCTGGTGGACTGTAAGTCCCTAAGGGTATTCATCAGCCCAGGAGTTTCAGTAATTCGATGCTGACCCGAAATCTGATTTATGTTTGAAATTTTAAAATATCAAAATTCTGAAAATGTTTCAACCTAAAGAGTATCTCCCGGGTGCAAAGCTCTATCCTTAGCTAGTTTGCCTTTCTTTTGGTTTGTTCTCTATTAGCCTTTCAATGGGTTTTTGATGTTCTAAATATTTTGGCGTGATCTGTAATGATGAGACCTAATATGTCAAAATGGCCATTATACAGATTCTAAATTTATGATAACTTCGATATTTTATATCTATCTATTTGACTCAAAATAGGAATTGTTTATATTTGTTACAAAGATAGTGTAACAACACTACACAAGGCTGGAATTTCGTAAAAAAAATACAAGCTATCTCCACCAAAAAAATAAAACGGAAAAAAAATCAAATGAAAAATCCTACCTACCTACCCTATTTTTTTTCGGATGAAACCCTAAACAGACATATATTTTTTTTGGCCCAAACATTAGGTTAAGGGTGACAATTATGTACATGACGTGATGGATTACAGTTTATATGCATGACGGTTAGGGTTACAGTTATATACATAAGGACAAGGGGTACAGTTCTATACACAAGGGGTAGGGTTACAGCTATATACATCAGGGTTAGGGTTACAGCTATATAAATTAAGGATAGCTTTACAGTTGTTTAAATTAGGGGTAGAGGGGTGCAGCTAGATACATTAAGGGCAGGGTTACAGTTTCATACATTAGGAGAAGGGTTACAGTAATATAGATTAGGGTTAGGTTTACAGTTAAATACATGGGGATAGGGTAACAGTTATATACATAATTGGGAGGGTTACATGTATATACATTAGGGATAGTGTTACAGCTATATACATTAGGGGTAGGGTTACAGCGGTATACATCAAGGTTGGGGTTAAAGCTATATACATTAGGGTAAGGGTTACCGTTTTATACAATAGGTTTAGGGTAACAGTTATATACATAAGAGTTAGGGCTACAGTTATAAACATAAGGGTTAGGTTTACAGCTATGTACATTACTGTAAGGGTTACAGTTATATACATTAGGGTTAGTGTTAGTTTTATACATTATGGTTAGTGTTAAAATTACATATATTTGGGCTAGATTTACATTTATATACCCTAGGGTAAGGGTTACAGTTATATACATAATTGGTAGGGTAAAAGTTTTTCCATTAAATTTTCAAAATTTTTGCATTTTTTAATATTTTTATTTACAAAAAATGTAACAGATAGCCGTCAAGTGTAATTGCAAAAATGTTCAGCATATCAATTTATACCAGGCCAGGTGAGCTAAAAAACAGGCCATGACTGAATATACTCGATACTTATTTGATGTTAAAATCTAGAGGCTCAGACACTGAGCCTGTATCCCTCACCTGACAAAATGCTTCTAGGCCATGCATGACAAAAAATATGTTTATTACCAATGGGGTCTAATATTTAGCTAAGTGCTCCATTAGCACCCGTGTTTTTGTCTTATCCTATTGGAATGAGTAATTTTTGCAAAGCACCTTCTATACATTTAGTTAAATTTGCTTGATTAGTTTCAGAGAATGTGATGAAAAGGATGGCTTTCTCATATCGGGCTCCAATGATAAATTATGTTCTGCAGTGGAGGCCATGTTTTTTAACGGATCAAAATGAATTGAGTATTTTTGTAAAGTACTTTCCGTACATCATTCCTCTAAAGTTTGGTTGAATTTGTTTCAGAGGTTTCATAGGAGAAGATAAAAATGTGATTTTCCCATAGAGTCCAATGTAATTCTATGTTCCATGCTGGCGGCCATGATTTCTATCGGATTGTAATGAAACAAAACATTAACGTTAGTGATTTCTATCAATGTTACTTCAATGTTCGTCATTTCACCACCCTCAGAAAAATAATATCAGTGTTACACTGTAACTGTATTTTACTTTGAACAATATTTCACATGAATTATACATTAAATCAGCAAAAAATAATGTTCGTGATCCCATTTTCTTGGAATATACGCATGTCACATTATTGTTTGTCATTTCACCACTCCGTAAAGTGGTCTGGATTATACTCCTGACATCTCAAAAATCAAAGCTGGTTTTGATGGTCCGAACTGTAGGGACACGGGACGACATAAGATAGTTCTGGCACAAAGTCTCCAATGACACTTGCCACGTCTTTCAATTTGGCATATTCAGATGGTCTTAACGTTATCCTTCAACGTCGGTATGTCCGGAGGAAGATAATGTCTCAGATCGACACAAACTCCGGAGGCCTTTACGCTGCAGTACATATTTCTGCCGAGATGAGATTTGTAGTATCTTTTTTCTGCTTAAGCTTGGTCCAGATACTCAAAGCTGTCGACCAACAGCTTTCATCTCTGTAATGGGAGACTGATTCCCTTTTTCGTAGGGATTAACTTTCCGTTTTTCTGTTCCCATTCTCTTACGTCTTTTCTTAATTCTCCCCTCCATTCAGAGGCCTGGACAAATCTATTGTTTCCTATTTCTAGATTACAACGGGCGTTTTCCATCTTGACTGACTTGTGGACGATACAAAGATTACGAAACTTAGCGTTGTATACACATTTTGATGGATTTTGATGGGTGAACACATGTCCTGTGGATATATAAGGATACAATCCTTCCGCAATGAGTCCTAACGGACCCTCAGTCATAGGATACGCGTCCTCCACCATATTAGGTAAGGTGGTCTGAGTCAGACTGTAAGTATGAATCATGGTACGTGAGTCATAGAGTTTGACCAAATTTTGGTTCATAGGGTACGCGACCCGACTATATTAGGTCTGCTGGTCTGAGTCTTAAGGTTAGTATGAATCATGGTACGTGGGTCATGGGGTTTGACCAAATTTGGTGTCCGAGTCATAGATTACGCATCCCGATCATATTAGGTCAAGTGGTTTGAGTCACGTGAGTCATAGGATACGGTGACGTCGACGTTGACCTTATTTGGGTGCGCCACAGCGCCACGGTTTTTTTTTTGGGGGGGGGGGCTTAAACAGCTCACACCCTACTACTTCTCCGCCCCTTTCGATTTCACCCTAGTTTTCCAGTGGCAGTCAGAATTTCCCGTCCCAAGACCATTTCCATACCCAAAAGATATTTATTAACGAACTTGTTCTCGTCTTAATATAGCTGAAATATTGCTCAGTAGACGTTTAACAATATTCAATCAATCAATGTATGTGCGGATTTCGACAACTCATGTCTCTTCGGTGCGGATCAAATCCAAACATTTGGAAATCCATTTATGGACCATGAATACTTACACGTCGTCAATTGTCTTTTGCACAATTTCAGCTCATGATACTTCTGCATTCAAACTTGCAGGTATGGCAAAATCCCTGCAAATATACAGTGTCAAATCTTCAAGCTGTCGATGCTTTTTTATACTGGAGTTTCTTTCCATTGGACACGGATGCCCCCGATTTCAGCTAATGTGGAACTGAAAGCTATATGCCGGTAAGGAATCGCTAAAAAGTCAACATTTTCATTGCTGATTTATTGTTCATCTTTGTATGTGTGTGTGTCGTCATTTTTCATTTCTGTGTCGTACACATGTTATGTCATTGTTTATCCTATGTTGTCATTGTCCTTGGATTTTTTTTGTGGATTAACTGTTTTGTTCTCACTTACCTTTTGCCACTTGATGATTTGAAAAAGTAACAAAATTTTTGTTAACGCTATTTTGGCATTATCAACATCAAAAACATGTGAAATTAAGACATGAGCACCCCTAAACAAATTTCATATTTGAAATAACATTGGATAATGTTTTGTCCCGGTTTAGGATAATGTTTAGGAACGGTTTTTGATATTTGAACATTTACCTTTACCTAAACATTACCCAACTTAATAGGGGTGATGACCTGTGCTTAGTGACTCCTTACATTGTGTGATGCTTTGATTGAATCATACTTTAAGTATTGAGTCAAAACTAAAAATTTTACCTTTTTTAATATTATCAAAAGGCATAACAAAGAAATTGTGTACAGGAGGCCGCGAAATAATTATCAAACTGGACCTATGTATTATGACCTTAATCATTGTGTTAAATTTCGAAAACATTTGGTTTGTGCAAACTTAAATTATTGCATTGAATCCTTGTACAGGACGGACAAAACCGAATTTGAAAACTACCATTACTCAACAACTGTCTGAAAATCATAATTGACCTATGTAATATGGTCTTCAACATTGTGTTCAAGATTGAAAACATTTGATGTATGCAAACTGTTATCTAGTGGAAACCATGAGCAGGACTAAAAAATATTATAAACTGCTGTAACTCAGAAACTGTATATGGGATTCAAATAAAAATCGAACTTGACCTGTGTATTATGGCCATAACTGTTGTGTTAAAATTTCATATCATTTTGTCCTTTGCAAACTGAAATCATCGTATAGAAACCATGGGCTTGAGCGGAAGGACGGAAAGACAGACGGGCGAAAGGACGTATAGACGGAAATTTCAACACTTAATGCCCATTTTACCTGCGAGGGGAATAATGAACACATTTTGTTTGGTACTTTCGCTGAAATGTTGCCACAAATTATTGGAGCAGAGCTCATTTGAAGAATTTATTGTACTTCTGTAAAATGTAAAAATATATTTTTGTTTAGTATATACCTATTTAAAAATGTTTGTCTTCCGAAAAAGTGTTGCAACATTCTTAAGCAACAAGTTATATTGTTGTACATTGTTGTTTGGTGTCTGGTGCAGTATTTTAGATAAGGCAGATTTGCTCTTTGACATAAGCAACAGTGACATACATAATGTGTTAACATTAGTACGAACACCTTCTTGGTTTATGAAAAAGGGGAATAAAAAACTAAACCTACCACACATTGTTAACTATCACTGATGTTTTGCTCTCCCTCAAACATTTCCAACATTCTTTTCTGTGGCTGGATCGGTTCGCCACGAAACTCAAGAACTATTTTTGTTCTCTCAAGTTTTGTTTTTTGCAAATTCTATCAACTCCTGTTATAAAAAAATGTCATTTTTAAATTATTGCAAGAAAACTTATCAAGATATTTGAAAATCACCACAAATGAACAACCTAATAAAATAAGACCGAGTAAATGTACGATTTATGAATTTATCTTGGAAACAAAAGTAAATGTCAAATAACTGAAAAAGACAAATTTGGAATCTTTGCATTTTCATTTCTTTCTTGATTTTCTAACTTGCGCATTGATAACAATCATATATCCGTTTGTCGTTTCTTAGATATTATAGACATTTGTGAAATAAAACACCAAAAGCGACATACATATGCAAATCCATTGTTTCGAAACGAGCATTTGAAACTGTCCTTTGTTGCTTGAAATGTAATATCGTTAGTAAGGGGGATTGTATCGTCAAGTTCGGCAAGCGAAACACTCCTCCTTCCTACCGCCAAAGTTAGTAAATCTTCATATGATGACGAGTCTGTAATGTCTGGAGTGGATGAGGTGTTTTCTAGGTAGTTTCCTAAAATACAGAATAAACTGTTGTATGAAGTAAAGATACTGGTATGTGTATGTACCCTCAAATAACACCCTGTACCCCCAAATTCAAATGGTACATGTACCCTAAACTACAAAAAGCAGTGGGCATGCTGAAGTAGACTAGTGTCTAATATTCCTGCATCTTGACCCTTTGAAAATCTGACAAATGTGAATAGTCCAATGAGTTCGGATTTAAATTTAGTCACAGCACGAAACTAGCACAGTAACACATAAATCTTGTCTGTTTAATATTTCTATGACGGGAACGGCATCTTGCATTGATGCGGCAGAAAACATTTCACTCAAAGTATGCTTAGTTTGTTGATGAAGTTCTGGACAAAATACAATATTGTAGTTAATTTTACTGTTCCCTGCATTTATGTCACCAGCGGATGTACATAGAACAACAAAAACATTTTACCTGCAGAAATCAACTGATGTTTTTTTTTGCAGAAAGTGTGACCAAACTGTGTCACTTGTGGCAAAATTTCAAGTTCATTATATCACTAGAAAAACAAGTTTGTTTAAGAATATGATATTGGTATGAATCCAAAATATCATTAAGTATTTGCACCTAAAATCTTCCATTTCCAAAAAATATATGTCCTAGATCATTACATCAATTGTGAATTTTGTGAATTATTTGGCTGGGCAGCTTAGTAAGAGATAAAAACTATCACATTTCTTTTGTTTTATTTAAGACTACGCGTTTTTTATACGAACGCAAACATTTTTGCGGTCATATATTGGTATGGTGCTGTCGGTGTCGTTATCGTTGTCGTCGTCATCTATAGACACTTTCGTTCCAGTAAATCAGTCCTTATGAAATTTTATCATAATGTTTTTTGGTACAAAAGGAAGGGTTGGAGTAGTTTTGGTCATTGTGACCCCACCCGTTTTTTTTTTAAAAGGGGGACCAAAAAGGGTTAAATCGGGCGTTTTCACATACATGTCTGTAGACACTAGAAACACAAAATCTCTAATTTTACTGGTAAAATATCTAATTTTATAGGCAAATCTCTAATAATTAGATATTTTACCTCTAAAATGAGATATTTCCTGTAAAATTAGATATTGAAGCAATTAAATTAGATATTGAAGGTGTTAAATTAGATATTGAAGCTGTTAAATTAGATATTGATGCTGTTGAATTAGATATTGAAGCTGTTAAATTACGGATGTTTCTATTAAATTAGAGATGTTCCCGTTAAATAAGGGACTTTCCTCTTAAATTAGAGATTTTGCTGTTAAATTAGAGATTTTACCTGTAAAATTAGAGATTTTGTTTTTCTAGTGAGAATAAAAAAGATAACAGGAAACACCTACAATGGCCGTAAAACATAGCTACATGCCACAAAGTAAATAGGACATGCACAAGAAAAAATCCACAATAAATATACAAAAGACAAACGTAAACAACGATAGGAACTCGGGACAGCCGGACTTGGTACCGGCACTAGCAAAAGCCAGCGGTAGGGTTAAACCGGTTTATGCATATTATTAATCGGATTTTGATGGGGTTTCCAGTTTTTGGTCTGTTTGTCTGTCTATCTGTCTGTCTGTTTGTAAAAGACTTTAACATTGGATATATCTTTAGAACGATAAGTGATACGGCTTTCATATTTTGCATGTGCATTCCTTGTGGCAAGAACTTATAATTAGTACCAGAATATTTGAGTTTGTGACTTTGACCTTGGCATGTGAACAACTGCATAATAACTGTAACATTGACGATATCTTTTGAATGGTAAGTGATAGGGCTTTCATATTTTGCATGTGCATTCCTTGTGGAAAGGCCTTTCAGCTTGTACCAGAAAATTTGACCTTGTGACCTTGACCTTGGCATGTGTCTGTCCGGCCAAATATGGATGTTCTTTCATCAATCTTTGCAACAAAGGTAATTGTATCATTCCTCTTATCCCAAAAAGTTGTTCTTTGTCGCCTATACTTCTTTTACAAGTGTTTTCTGCCAGACTTCCTCTTAAATTACCAGCAGTTAAATAAGTACGACACTCTTCCTGATCCCGCTGTGCGCGGTCCCGGCTTATGAATAGGCCCGCAGCATCCTCTGAGCTTGGAGTATGAGTCTTCCTAACAGAGGACCCCGAGGGAACCCCGGGATATAGAAATAGGACCTAGTATCTCCGGCTTGCGGGGTGTGACCCCTCCTAAACGGGGCTGACCGCGAGGGTCCAGGGATATAGAAATAGGACATATTCCGTGGTTGTGCGGGATGAATAAATACACAACTCATCTTTCGGATGGGATGTAAACTCAGGTCCACGTGTTGGAAGAAATGCCACGCTTCCTGCACGTTAAAGAACCCTTGTAGCAAGCTCTTTTTTTTGAGTGGTCCGTAGGTTATCGGCTAAAAGGCTAAATTCTCCGCCCTTTTCGAATTCACCCTACTTTTCCAATGGCAGTCAGAATTTCCCGTCCCATGGCCATTTCCATACCCCAAAGTGATTATTTATTAACGAACTTGTTCTCGTCTTGATATAGCTGAGATACTGCTGAGTAGACGTTAAACAATATTCAATCAATCGACCACTCTTCCTGATCAGTTGTCACTTCATCATTACTAAATTGGCAGTCATTATAATGTCGCCATAATATACACATGGAACATACTCCTTATAGGATACCATTTTACCACTTGATGGTCTTTTTGATGCAGTAAACTCCCCTTAACCTTCTTCAATAATTATTACATTATGATAAAAATCTCCGAGATTCCAGTCCATTCTTTCCTGCTTCAGACTTTTTTGCATAGCTCATTACTTTTGCAGCTTCAAGTTCTTCATCATGGTTTCTAAAAAGATGGCGACGCAAATTCCTTTGAAGTTCACAGCAGTAAAGGCAAACATGTCTTTTATCCCAATTTCTTTTTTCTCCATTCTTTGCTAATGGAACAGTTATTCTTTCAATCCCTTAAAACAAAAAAGACCTACAAATGATTATAATCATGAACTTACTAACTTTATCTGCTTCAATCACTCAGTCAAATTCATGAAAAGACTTATTTCTTGTGATATTCTACTTCTTTTTATAAATAATTTTTTCTTGATTTACACGATTTATGGCAAATGAATTATGATTTATTTGAATCTTTCTGTAGTTATTTTAATACTTTCTGCTATCTTAAGCTAGAAGAAATGTGTCCATTTGACATGTGCCCTCACTTAAGAAGTTGACATAGCACACAAATAAAAATGTATTGGATACAAATCATCTATCAAAACTGCATTAAAATAAATGGTTTCACTTCAAATCATTCTGATGCTTACAAAAAAATGCTCGACGAAAGTTTATGGGACATATGTACAGAGGGTAAAACATGTACCACAATGCCAAAATACTTAATTTTTAGGCAGAAAATAATAGTGCAGTTGGGAAATTTTGTT
>MJUU01000802.1:0-12222 GCA_002080025.1 Modiolus philippinarum
ACAATGTTTTGAGAATCGACGCCATTATTGACTTTGCTCACCGGCTGAGTATGATTTAACACATATTATATAGCTTTATACCAGCCAGTCACTGAAAATACTGATCTATCTCAAGGACACATTAATACATGTGATTCTAAAATAATATTTTTGTGATAATTCCGTTGTGGCGCGGGTTCTATATATTTATAAAGTTGATTCGATATTTGGTATATGATTGTATGTTTATAAATTGTGTTTAAGTTTAAATTTGGATCCCATTGAATTATTTTTGTGGAGACCTTGGACTTACATATAATATTTTTTTTCAAAATTTTTTTGCACCTTTTCTATGCATTTACTTTATATATTAATTTGATATTTGTTAAATGGTTGCTTTGTTAGGCACATATTCAGTTCATCAAATTTTGTTGTGGTCCATTTATGTCATAAAGTTGAAACGGACCTGTGTATCATGTGCTCTTGGCGCAGCAGTTTATTATATTGAATGAGGTATGATAGTATCCTTCTGTGGCTTTGCGATTGTCTACTTTCTTCAGTGGAAAAGAAGAAGGCCTTTTAGAGGGAAGGAAATCTTAAAAATGGTATTTTTGCCTTACTTGTTCATATTTACTTCCTACAAGAGGGAAGTATCATCTGATGCACAGAAAACGGAAATCCAAGGTAGCCTTTCGATTGTTAATTAATAAGATGTCATACCAATTACGTATATTTATAAATATACGTCCTTGGTCATACTTAATTTCCACCCATAATCAGAAATCCCCATTTTGCCAAGGGGAGTAATGGGCAGTTATCAAGCGTTACACCCGTTTGAATCGACCATTTGCAGCCAGCAATGGACATTTGCGCGAAAAGGTAGGACATTTTCGCAAAAAAAAAAAAAAAGACGAGGACAATTGCGCAAACGAAAAGAGGACATTTGCGCAAACGAAAAGTGGACATTTGCGCAAATGATAACAGACTGCTTTTTTTCAGCATATTTTTTTATTCATATGCCCTCTTCCGTAGGCGTTAGAAGGTATTTTCCGTTGCCTCATGCTCACTACGGGGAGGTTGAAGTAGGATTCTGAGCAGGATGTAGTTCGTAGCTTGTATTTTTTTAAAGTCTCTCGAATAAAAAGTATATTAATTATAAAACGTAAAACTAGCACTATTTACTGTTTGAAAATCTGTTCTGAAGTTTGTTCTACCGGGCTTTTAATTTGTGATCCATGGTGGTTATTGTATTTAATATAGTACAATCATGATATTTCATTATTGCTGTATTTGCGACAGGTTTCCAGAAGACTGATAGTCTGTTGCTCAAAAATGCTTAAACGAATCGTTGATATTCATTTCACTACTTGCTGTGTAAAGGTAATTTACACAAACGGGCTTTGAGTTGTTGTTACTCCCCTTTGGGTCATTGTCTCTTTGACACATTCCCCGTTTCCCTTCTTTTTCCTATTTGTACTGACAATAGGTATCTGAAAACCTTTTGCCCAAACGTCCACTTTTCCTTTGTGCAACTGTCCACTTTTCATTTTCGCAAATGTCCTGTTTTTCATGTAAATTTGCGCAAATGTCCATCGCCCATAGCAGCAGTTGTGAAAAATATTTGTCCATAAAATAGCAATATATGGGCTTGGCCTATTGGAGAATTAATTCAAATACCTCTGCAAAAATATTTATAATAAACATATTAGGTATCAAAATCAATTTGGTGTGTACAATGCTAACACAATTATAAAACCAGTGGTTTTTTTTTATTATCCTGACGAGTTACTCTATATTGTCCTGGATAATGTTTAAGCATTTCTTGTAATCTTCAATTCCATAATTTTCGTTTAAATTAAATATTTCTTCTCTCAGTATTTCTCTACATTCCTCACTTATCAGTGGCCATTCATGTCAGAATAAGGATATTTCTATCGTGATACTCGTTCTATCGGGTTACTTCTAAGAAGTATCAGGATACTTTCAAAAAGTATCCTGATACTTCTTACAAGTATCCCGATACTTTTTACAAGTATCCCGATACTTTTTACAAGTATCCCGATACTTTTTACAAGTATCCCGATACTTTTTACAAGAATCCCGATACTTATGAAAAGTATCCCGATACTTCGTAAAAGTATCTGGATACTTTTGACAAGTATCGGGATACTTTATACAGATATCAGGATAATTTGTACAAGTATCAAGATGCTTTGCGCAAGTATCGGAATACTTCTCCCAAGTATCAGGATACCTTTTGTAAACTATTGTCGCGCTGTAAGATTCCTAAAAGGAACCAATCAAATCCGTTTTCACAACTGGACATCGATCGAGGAATTTGAACGATCGTGCGTTATGAAGATAGGAGAGAACCATCCTTCGATATTTGTTAAATGGAGGTTACTACTATTGACAAATTTGCATGACGCAACCGTTAGTAATTTTGCAGTTTAGAATAGAAAATCGTCATCTTTTGTGTCTATTCTGAAGTTAGTGAGAACCGAACCGTCAGTCTTAATACGAATAATCTAAGGACAATGGCAACATCCGAAAAAACAAAGAAACAAAGACAAAACATGAGCACGACACAGAAAAGAAAAATGAAGACAAACACACATAGAAAAATGAACAACACGTACCAAATAAAAACATTGATGAGATCTGGTGCACCGATAAAGTAGGCATATCCTGCTTCTTATAAGACCCCCGCCATGTTGAACATGTCAACTCCGGTAGTAAGGTCAAATCCGGTAGAAGAAAAACTCAGTGGCAAAGAAAAAGATCTTTTTGCAAGAAAGTCACCCAATCTCACCCTGGTAACATTCAACTTCAACCCCAGATAACTATCACTAAGGATATATCCTAATACCAAGTTGTTGCACTATATAAAAATGCGCCTTCTTTTCAAATTAAAAACAGATATATGCATATCCTTAGTGATAGTTATCTGGGGTTGAAGTTGAATGTTACCAGGGTGAGATTGGGTGACTTTCTTGCAAATTAAGCAACCAGCATCAATGAAAATAAAGCAGTAAAACAACATAATTATAATCAACTACACATTACAAGCTTAGCATCGCAAGGACAATACTTCTTGTGGCTTTTAAGTTTGTCAGTACTGAGATAAGATTGGGTAATTTTAATTGCAAATTACATTGACATATCCTTCAACTCCATAATCTTGTAAATCAGTTTCAGACAATTGTAGACCAACAGGATTTTACAATTGCCCAGATGTCCATAGATTAATAGGAGATGAATTCACAGTTCTTATTCTGTAACCAGACCATGCAGCTTGCCAAAACTCTAGTCTTCTGTTTAATTCATCCATATAAACGTAATGCAATGCTGCTAGGTGCACTGGATTTAACGGATCGAGTATTCCTTCATCTTCCATATGATAAAACAAGTTATAAAAATAACTTAAAACTCCCCCAAAAATGTCTCGCCAAAGTTTTTCTATACGCTGGTTATTGGTGCTTGTACCAGTAATCATGCTGCCTTCCCCTCTTTCAGTTAGCATAAAGTCTGCAATGGATATATTTTCAAGACCTTTGTCAGACCGGACACGTAACGGTAGTCCAAATTTGTTTACACCTGAGAGAAAGCAGTTTTTGATGTGTTGTTGTCATAGCATTTCAGGAATGTTACAAGTCTGCTAAAACCATCGACTCCGCCAACAACGATTAATCTCCAACGGACAAGCTTATGATTAGTATCTACATGCCATAGATGGTTCCATGTGAATCTATACGATGAACTGAATCTCGAAGACGCCATCTTTAAATGCGAATACCTTTCGTTAGTAACATTTGTTTCAAGATATTTTCTCCGCACATTGGATATTTCCTTGTTATTTCCGTCAATGTAGCATCAAGTTCCTCATCACTAATTGGAGAAAAATCATATTTACCCATGTAGTATTTGGCCATTCTACGATACACCGTACGCTCTGACACTACTAGAATCTTAGCAATATCAGCTATCTTAAAGTCTTGGTCCAGTAAGTTTTGTAAAGTTATCTTTGGAATGTCAAATCTCTCTTGTGTTGTTAATATATCACTTCCATATTTGATACACTCTGTTCACAGTCTCATCATGTCTGATGTTTGTGTAATACCCAAGGCTTTGATATCTTCTGCTGATAACAAGCATATTATGTCCGGTGTTATTTGTTCTCTCTGGAAATTAACATCCAAATGAGAAAAACCTATTTTTTCTTACACATCAGATATTTTAGGTTCGGCCATTTTGTTTGTATTTGTCTAAGACAGCTTTTGGCGGGAAAAGTATCACCATAGAATGAAGAAATAGTACCACATAATGACAAAGTACCATCGCATAAAAAAGTACCATCATATAATGAAAAAGTACCATCATATAAAGAAAAAGTACCATCATATAATGAAAAAGTACCATCATATAATGAAAAAGTATCATCATATAAAGAAAAAGTACCATCATATAATGAAAAGTACCATCATATAATGAAAAAGTACCATCATATAATGATAAAGTACCATCATATAATGAAACATCTTACCATACGGCAGCTATGGCGTTCCATATTGCTGCCTTATTGACAGCTTTTCTCTTGTGTTATAGTTTTTATGTTTTTAGTTAACTGTAATTGATATGTCTTTTGTTATCAACAAGACATGAAAGTATCAACATCGCAATGTATATACATGTGGTTTATTGCTTAAAATTGTTCTTCATAAAGAACAGCGAGTGTTCGCCAATAGATTGGAAAAAATTGTCCCAGCTATAGTCAGGTAAAAATGCTTCACCATCACTGACGTTTTCAATGATACATCGTACGTCTGTTGTCACAAACGTTTTCCGATTAACCTAAGGTTAAAGTTACATGTATCCATTCCAGTATAATTTTTTTCTCTGAACTTGAAGAAATACACCATCATATATTGGTGTATATTTAACACTATAATATTATAGAACCAACATTTCATGAAATGTAGTTTTAAACTGAAAAAAGCAATGTTTGTCTCATGAGCACACAATTTGAATACAAGTCTAAGTAAACTGTCTGATAAAAAGTTCTAAAGAAGTATCATTAACAATTATCCGATCTATAAATATCAAATGGCGGTAATAACATAATTACCGAACAGACTTGTCCAGAGTAAATGAGACAAATAGACACCACCGGAAAAATTTCGATAGCAATGATCCTGACTTGATACACGCATTTCAAAAGAAATGGTAGGTTAAACCGGATTTATGGCACGCAAAAAGTCCCCTTCCATCGCGGTAGTATCCGGTAGCAACCCAACAGTGATTGCTATTGAAAGGTCGTAGACAGTTGAAAGAAATGATCACACCAGTGCTAAGTAAAACAAGAATCTTCAATCAGATTTCGGACCGATACTTCAAATTTCTTCACAAGGGACTGATATCTATTGAAGAACTTTTTTAATGATTGTATGAGGTGGATTTTTTGACGAATCAACTGTGAAACATACACTCCGTCAGCAGGAGAAGCTGCAAAACTGTCTATGTAAGGGAAATTAATGATTTTGAAATCAAAATCGTCCCTTTCGTCGTAAATTTTAGAACTGATAATAAAACAATAATGATAATAAAATAAAATAAAGCTTACCAACATATGCGTTAACCCACAGCTATAATAGTAGAATCAACTCCTCATTTAGATATAGTCATGAAGAAAATGTCTATTTGAAAAGGAAAATAATAGTTTATTTTATACTGATTTAAAGGATCGTTACATCACAGAAAAATCTTACTGATTAATGCAAAATCATACCATATGAGCGAAAGATTATTATTTTAAACATTTAATTTCAAATTATATACTAACATATACTACAGATTGTTAGTCAGCGTCACTTGACGAGTCAGTTGATTGTTTGTTTTTAAATTTCTGTTAGCAAGATGAAAATTATCTGTCTAGAAAGAGATATTTTAGCCAGAACGTCAATTTTATTACAAATGAGTTAAAGCAAAAGTTGGGGTTCAAATTTTGAAAACTGTACCAGAATGAAGAACTGCATCTACATCTAAATAACATCCATGTAGTCTTCCATTAGAATAAAAAACTTCATGTTTGGTAGTATAGTTCAGATAAAAGCATAGTTGAGGAGATATAATCTTCGATGTGATTGGAACTCCAATATTGCATAATGTAAAAAGTAGTATGGGGTTTTGGTTTGGACTGTTGGGCTGGGGACTTGGGGGTCAATATTTTGGGCTCAGAAAAATGTAAAATATAGTATAGAAATTTGGTTTGGGGTGTTGGGCTGGGGCTTAGGGTCAACAGTTAAAAATAAAATATTAAAATATTTTCTTTTTTTTTCTCAGATGATCAAGTTAACATTAGTGATTTCTCTACATAAGATGTTAAATATCATATAAATCAGATCATGTAGAACTACAAAACATGACAATTGTTATCTCACTTTAAACATTTTTATCGCTAATTTGCTTTATTTTCAATTGTTCCGGAGCGACGATAATTCTATTATCACTGCACTGCGCTGATATGAACATATTGTCGTCAATCTCTATGGAACGTTAGCAACAGCGTATTAATATGACGTCGCGTGACGTTTCGTGAAAAAAATAATCCTATCAAAAAAGCGTTACATTTAACTAAAAATTACATGTTTAACCTAAAAAAATATTTCAATAGAAAAAGAAACATATTTCTGGTATATATTAATAACAAAATTAGCGATAAAAATACTATTATAAATTTGTTTGCTCGGATGGATTTCTCAGCTCGTATTGCATCTCGTGCTTCGCACTCGATGCAATACAAGCTGAGAATTCCATACTCGCAAAACAAATTTCTAATAGTATATATTTATCAGTGATCTGAGTAATTAATTTGTTGTAAACATATTTTATTAAATTCGTCAATCATCTATACAATATAATAACATACAATACATAAATAAAAATAACTTTAAGGATTCGGAAACAAGACTCATGATCTTATATAAAACTGTATCATATATACGTAATACTTATAAAAGAGAGATAAATTATTATCTTTTTCTGTTCAAAATGATATGGATGCAAAAAAAAAATCCGCTTTTGATTTTAATTTTTCAGTGTAATGTTAGTATAAAAAGCATTTTGTAAAATATTGTACAGCCTTAAATATTTTACGAAAGGATATGGAGTACATGAACATGAGATCATAACACATATGTTGACTCCAACTGCATTAATTTTAATGAGCTGTATGGCCATTTCGGAAATTAATTCCTNAAGACTCATGATCTTATATAAAACTGTATCATATATACGTAATACTTATAAAAGAGAGATAAATTATTATCTTTTTCTGTTCAAAATGATATGGATGCAAAAAAAAAAAAAAATCCGCTTTTGATTTTAATTTTTTCAGTGTAATGTTAGTATAAAAAGAATTTTGTAAAATATTGTACAGCCTTAAATATTTTACGAAAGGATATGGAGTAAATTAACATGAGATCATAACACATATGTTGACTCCAACTGCATTAATTTTAATGAGCTGTATGGCCATTTCGGAAATCAATTCCCCATCAGCAGCACTTGAACACAAACAAAGGAAATCCATAATTTCAGAACAATTAAAATGCATAAAGCCAAACAAAATCCGAATAATCAGTAATATCAAATATAGTTAAGGACAAAACTGCAATGAAGGGAGTTAAACCTTAGGTTTTAGAATTTACACAATTTTAGATAATAGTAATTGAACAAAGTGTACACATGAGAAATTATCTCATGTACAAGTGCACCATATCTAAGAAAAATAAAGAGCATACATCTCTAACACGGGGAATTGTTTTACTAACTCCACACTGCATTAAAAGAAAAACTCTTGTATTAAATATTTTACGAAAGGATATGGAGTAAATGAACATGAGACCATAACACATATGTTGACTCCAACTGCAATAATGTTAATGAGCTGAATGACCATTTCGGAAATCAAGTCATTTCTATTTTGAAAAGTTTCCTTTGGTCGTTTTCAACAATACTCAAACTTTAAAGGTCCCTTTTTGCTATGCTTAAGTACAATAATGAGGTACGCAAAGTGCAGCATGGTACTACCTTAGCAAATTTAACAGGAGTATAAATGGAAAAGTCTTGAAAGAAAGTAAAATGTAACCTTAACCTTGCTAGCAAACTCTATTAACACAATGTACTGAATAAAAGCGAATCAAAGTCAAAGAAAGAATTATTTGTCTTGTTTGACCTCCTTGAGTTTCTTGTTTATAGAAAGTGGTGTTAATTGTATAATTTATCTGTCTTCGCATGCTATTAGAAACCTATAAAAAAACTGCATCAGAATAAGACCAAAATCAGAAATTTTATTTTTGTGAAGTAAACTCACCGAGTCCTATCTCAGTACTGACAAACTCAAAAGCCACCAGAAGTATTCACCAGTGGTCAGCCGCTTTTGCTATTGCAGATTGACTTTATTTAATTCACAATAAGTATTGTGAATTAAATAAAATCAATAGTATTGTGAATTAAATAAAGTCAATCTGCAATAAAAAAAAAAAGCGGCTGACCACTGATGAGACCCACCGCTTATTAGAAATAGGGGTCGAATCACCTAAATAATGAAAAAAAAAAAACAACAGGAAAAATTAGCAATGACCGAAATGTACAATCACAGGTCAGAATCACAATAACACTTAAAATATTATTCGACCAACTAATAATAATATTGGAAATACAGTACAAGATAAGCTCTCAATAACTGAAAAGGGCAGTATAAAACCAACACTACTCAATTGTGCAAGACATATGCTTGTCACTATGGAACAATACTTCTGGTGGCATTTGAATTTGCCAGTACTGAGAAGGGACTCGGTGATTTTACTTCACAAATGGTCCAACATAAAGTATTCTGAATTAAATATAGTCAGTATGCAATTAGAAAAGCGGCTAACCACTGATGAGACCCACCGCTTATTAAAAAAAGGGGTTATGAAAAAAAAACAAAACAAAAACAACAACATGAATTAACAGTGAGTCTATTAATAATTGAGTAGTGTTGGTTTACATTTCTGAATTAGCAATGACCAAAATGTACAATCACAGGTCAGAATCACAATAACACTTCAATTATAATTCCCACAACTTGATAATATTGGAAATACAGTACAAGATAAGCTCTCAATAACTGAAAAGGCAGTATGAAACCAACACTACTCAATTCTGCAAAACATATGCTTGTCACTATGGAACAATACTTCTGGTTGCTTTTGAGTTTGTCAGTACTGAGGTAGGACTTGGTGATTTTACTTTACATTTATTTTTTTTTCACTTTGAATCCAAGCCCTGAAAATCATTGCTTTGTTTAGATAAACCAGATTTTCATTATGAACAAAAAAAGAAGTTTCTTCAGCAACCACAAATTAATTACTCAGACCACTGATAAAAATGTGAGATAACAATTGTCAGGTAGGTCAGTAGGTCTGAATTATCTGATTTATATGATATTAAAAATATTAGGTAGAAAAATCATATGTTAACTTTATCATCTGAGAAATAAAGAAAAATATAATATTTCAAGTTTTACTGTTGACCCCAAGACCCCATCCCAACACACCAAACCAAATTTCTATACTATATTTTACATTTCTTTAAGCCCAAAATAATTACCCCAAGACCCCGGCCCAACAGCTCAAACCAAAACCCCATACTACATTTTACATTATGCCCTGAAATATCGCGCTTAACTTGACATAATTAGATATTAAGATGCATTGCTCTTAAAATGTCATAAATAAAGTACTATCTGTGGATGCATTGCTCTTAAAATGTCAAAAAATAAAGTACTATCTGTGGAATGTGAAATTATAAAAATAGATATATAGATAAAAAGGGGCCATATGTACCAGTAAAGTTTGAACAAAGAAATGCTATTTAATTTATTTGTGTCACTTTTGTTTCACTTGATTATATTCCTTTCCCTTACGAAATGACCAATTTCATTTGGCTAAACTACCCAGTCTTTCCTTCAATTTCCCGGTCAGCTAATGATACTCCGGTTTTACTTAGAGTAAAAAAATTGTTTCTTTGTGGGTTATCGTCCTTTTTCTGTTGTCTGTTTTGTTGCTTACAAGTGTTGAAATGCCTTTTTTGGATTGCTGTTTCTGTGAAGATACAGATATTTCAGACCTGAAGTTTGTTTTCAATGATATTGTCGCAAATCTCAATTTTCAGTTTCAGGGGGATAGATCTGGGGCTGTAATAGCCTCAAACTTTTTTTTTCAATTTTGACATCAATATCTTTAAAATAATGCTTTGTAACTGTTAAAAAAGAGAAATTTATTTCATTCACTTTAAATGACTGCGTTCCTACAAAATTTCATTAAACGTGTAGATCATGATAATATCGTGTCCATTACACCGAGTACTTCTGTATGAGCAATTCGAACACAAAATTTTAAGAAGGACGTGCCTTTCTATGTCAATTTTTGTTCTTCCATTTTCCGAATTTTTTTTCCAAATACTTGAGCCAGGATAACCCATGTTACCCAATTAGCCCTTACTCATTCCATTGATGCATGATCTCGATAAACTATTATTTCATTATAGTTAATTCTTTCGGAAATAAAATTGCTTTATATTTTTTATACAAAAGTCGTCATTAAAACACCAGAATTTTCAGATTATTCAGATTCTACTTATATTCTTATAGTTGAAAAGGGTAGCGCGAAAGTGCATGGAAGTATTGTTAGAAATTCATTTGAAGGGAGTAACACTGAAAAACAACGTTTATCATTTAACAAAGACGAACTTATTAAAGAAGATGTTACTATGATTTCTGGTGTTTCATTTTTGCTTGTCTCTGAAGCTTGAATGATTTATATCGCCAAACGAATGCTGAAGCAAAAAAGGGGGAAATTCAAAAGGAACAGGCTTGGATATTTTATACTTGTGTTTTGATTCCTATGTAATATACTTTTATTGTTTTAAAGTTATAAATGGAATTCCATACTGGATCGCCAAAGGACTAGTTGTGAATTATATACTTCATGGCTAGAGGGATTAAAATAAAAGTATTAACAAAGAATGTAAAGGCACGACGAATGAGGACAAAAGGACAAAGAATTGGACATGCAAAAAAAAAAAAAAAAAAAAAAAAAGCTCTAGCGTTAATACTACCAAGTCTTTTGAATGTTTTAAGAAAATGGTCAAGACTCATCTGTTTAGATTGGCATATTGCTGACAATTGCTGACATTCTTTGTGTTAGTTACTTATTTATTTTTATTTGCTCCTGGAAGTGTTTCATTGTTTTTATCTCCGTCTAATTTGAGTGTTATTTCTCAGACTTAATGTGACTTGTCCATATTATTATATTGCTTTTATTATCCCCGCACTTTCGAAGAAAGTTCGGGGATAATGTTATACCCTCCGTCTGTCCGTCCGTCCGTCCGTCCGTCCGTCACACTTTTCTTGTGACTCAAACTCCTCCTACATTTTTGGATTTAGGGATTTAATTTTGTTGTAGAATTGTTGCATATAGTCTGCAGATGCGCAATAAGCTTTCGGATTTTCGATATTGGTCTTGGTGCAAACAAGAGGCCCCATGATGTCAATTTTTACACATGTGGCATGTGACACAAACTCCTCCTACATTTATGGATTTAGGGATTTAATTTTGTTATAGAATTGTTGCATATAGTCTGTAGATGCGCAATAAGCTTTCGGATTTTTGATATTGGTCTTGGTGCAAACAAGAGGCCCCATGATGTCAATTTTAACAAAGACCCAAAGATGTGGATTAGACACATGTGGCATGTGACGCAAACTCCTCCTACATTTTTGGATTTAGGGGTCAAATCTTTATGCAGAATTGTTGCATATAGTCTATAGATTTGCAATAAGCTTTTGGAATTTTGGTTCCGGTTCCAACTTTGGTAAATTTTCTGAAAATGTAAAAGACACTTATTTTTTTTAAAATTTTGGCATATTATCTCATATTCTGACAAGTGTTTGGTAAAAACAAAAATTCTGATAACTAAGATTCTGAAAGGCAGTTCCAACTTTGGTAAATTTCCTGAAAGTCTCAAAGACCACTTATTTTTTGGAATTCTACCTAGCAACCGTACTTAAAATGTTTGTGTAGTTTAGGACGAACATTTTCATCAATTGGATTTCAAAAATATTTGATTCCAATTTTGGTAAATTTCCTGAAAGTCTCAAAGACCACTTATTTTTTGGAATTCTACCTAGCAACCGTACTT
>MJUU01000803.1:10780-21219 GCA_002080025.1 Modiolus philippinarum
CCAGCGTGGAACATAGTTTAATATAGGGACCCTATGGGAAATGCATTCACATGTCTTCTCCTCTGAACCTATGAATGGGTGGTCTCTTTGTGACAATGAATGAAACCAGTCACCAGGTGAGCGATACAGGCTCATGTGAGCCTCTAGTTATAATTGGCAAGTGTATAGGTTAAGTCAAGAGGAACATAAAAATGTGAAAAAAGTTCAGGTCAAAGGTAAAGGTCACAGGTTTAAAGGGGTTAATTTGGCTGTTTTCCCATATTTTACTGTAGAATCCTTATTTTATTCCTTTTGAGACGGGGTTTGCTTGATGTTATCGTTTATAAAATTGTGCAGCTGTGGTATGCTGACAGATTTTGGATAGCATTTACCGTTTTTGCGAAACAAGAGGCCCAAACGGGGCTAAATGGAAAAACTTTAAAATGAAATTTAAAATTTGTTTTGTGTGTCAGATGTTGATGCACTGTTTTTTTCTGTAATTTTCTCATGGTATGTTTAAACAGATGCATCAACAATTATTGCTCTTGCAATAAACAGGAGGGGCTTTATTCATTTCAGAATTAAGTTTGAATTGGGTGTCTTTAACTTTTGAACTTTGTAAGATAGACTTTTAATACTTACCTGGGACTTATATTAGTCCCAGTACTTGCCAAGTGAATAGGTCTAGTAAAGAGAAACATAAATATGCAAAAAAGTAGGTTAAAGGTCAAGGTCAAAGAGGCCAAACAGGGGTTAAATTATTTTTATATATTGTATTTTAGAATTTGAGGGCATTTGTAGTGTTTCACAAACACATCTTACTAAGAAATCAGTAAGTCTTTTATTGCTGTTATTGTGAGCGCATCTCCCTATAAATCCTTGCAAATGCATTAACCAAAACATGACTTTAATGTTTATGTGATACTGACCAAGTCACCAAAGATTGTTGCTTTGGTATCTACTAATGTCTAAATACAATTAAATTTTCTCAGAATCTTCAATGCATAATGCCATTGTGCATATCATAAAGCCATTGTGCACAACAATTTTATATTTTTAATCTAATGCTTTTTGGGGGGAAATTAGTGAGCTTTTGTTCAAAGTTTTACTAGTTAATGATGGCTGCCGTTTTGATCTAGGACCTGAGGGAAAATATCAAAAACCTTGTGAACCTTTTTGTGGGTTTAAACTAAGCATTGACTGAATAGACCACTTTCATGTTTATTTCTTATCCCGACTTCGGCTCCGTTTTTATAACGTTTTCCACAAAGGGAAGTAACCTATTGACCCGACAGTCAGGTTTACGGTTCCATTGTAATAGGGGACAGCAGTAGATTTTGAATACATGGGTATCTATCAATGGACTAGGGGTAATATCTCGATTGTCTTTAAATAAATTATTTCAAGGTATTCGGGTACTTACCACAGTGAAAATCGTAACCGTTGCCAGAGAAAATATTTACTGACCGTCCTTTCCCTAATGAGACCGAAAACCAGAATGACGGGTGTTAGCGAGTGAAGTCCCTTTGAAAAACATGCTAAATTAGCAGTCATCCCGTAAATATGAAATTCGCCTATTGTCATTGCGATTTGCTGACCGAGATGTATTACTTTTATTTCGATTCCTTCGTCTTAAACGTATTGGGGAACTAAGCTTAACCTAGATCCCCTCCTTGTGAAAACCGGTCCAACGATTTACCGAAAACATCGACGATTTACCAAAACTACCAAAAACAACCGAAAACTAACGAAAACAACTTATTTCCACAATGATTTTTTATGTAAACTTACTTTTCGTTGACATTTCTATCTTACTATATATGGTGTGAGGTTTGTCACTATGTTGAAGATCGCATGGCGAACTCTAGATTAATTAGGTCGTCACGTTTTATTTTTGCAATCCAGAAGTTGTCTCCGTGACGTTTACGAAATTTCCGTTCTTTTTCATGTAGAAAGCGAATACAAGCTAAATAAAAATACAAAATATTCCGCATACTTAGGCCAAAAAAACTAATTAATTAAAAATAGTAATAGTAATAAACGTGAAGACAACAAAGTCAAAACTTGTTGCTTGCTTCATTTCTGCCGGTTTGTTGATTTTAGAGTCAGGGTACCAAAAAAAAGAATTCTTATTTGGGAACAAAACCATTATGTGACTAGCCCCATGAAAATCTCCAGTAGCATTATGAGGGGCGCATTTCTTTTCCGAAAAATTTTCAAATGCTGCCATTACGTTTCCGCAAATTAAAAGCTTACTTTTCCGAAAGAATTTACCTGTTTCCCAAGGTAGCTTTCATTACTTTTACCCCTAGGGAGGGGGAGGGTTGATATCTTTTTGACACTTAAACAAGAGCTATCGCCGAATGGCTGCCATATATACCCAAGCTAATTGAACCCTGAATCAATATTCCAAAAGCAAAATTAAGCGTGTAAGGACACAATACAATAATTTACACAGTTGCAGAGAAAAATAAGATGAAAATAATGTGAGAAGGATGGACATAAAGACAGAAATGCAGTAAGTCAGTAGTATATCAATTAACTGAAAAGGGGAGAGGCATTATAGTACCCCGTATTGAAGATTCATACCAAATATCAAGTGGCTGTGATATGCAGTTGCTGAGAAAAGTGTGACAAAAAGTCACATTTTGAAAATTTACGTTAAAATGCACTAAGTCGGTAAACAGAAAATAGCGCAGCAATATTGTTGAAAATGGGAGACGCAATAAACTTCCCAGTACTTAAAAGCACCATACCAAATATATAGTGGCTGTCATGTGTGTTTGCTGAATAAAATGTGACGGACAGACAGGCGAACGGAATCACGGATAGACAGTGGTATACCTCCTCCTTTGTAGCAGGGTATAAAAAATCCATTGCCATTTTGGTTTGTCATGCTGTTGCTAACCACGGACCATTTGATTATCCGGTTGGGGTGGCATTTTTATCCGAGACGTGGAATTTTTTTTTTTGGCCTGGTTTGCAGGCCAGATTAGTGTTTCTTTAATGTTCATTATGCTAAGAATTTTTGTTGAGCAGGGCTTTTTTTCTAATGGACAGGTTGTGGGCCAGATAATTTTTTTTCAACCTTAGTGTTGGTCAGAGAATTTTTTGGGACAAAAATCGGGGACAGAAAATGTTTTTTTTTAATTCCAGGAAGCCCCTCTGAAACTCAAATGGTCCGAGCCTAAGTGTATCTCCAGTATAGTTGAATATTATGAATGAAATATTAAAAATGACGTAAATAAATAGATATTTTACTTGTGAAACTATATATATAAACTATATGTACAATTTTAACGAAAACTGTTTTTCATTGACTGCATGGAGATGTATTAAATATCATATGCATGATGAAATTTTGAAAGATGAAGATGAGCTACATTTTAAGGTAGATAGACACTGTTGCGCTGCGCAATTCAATCGCGCATCAGAAAAATAAAGAGTCGGATACGGGGTAGGTTCGATTTTCGGGCCGGAACAGTAAATTGACGGTTTTTCCTTTGTGACGTCATAATTGAATGACAGATGTGAAACGTCATATTTCGTTTACTTTGTCGCGAATTATTTCCCTTTTCCCGTAAATAACGTTTAATCCGGAAACTTTGTAAAATATCTCCGTTAAAAGCATGGTGACATATACATTTTTAATCATTATCAATAAATAATATCATAAACTATCTGTTGACAAAAATACAACAAATTCTCATGGATAAAAAGTTCATTTCCATTAAGCTAAAAATCGTCTTCCCATATTTTCCCAGTGCATTCTTTGTAAATTAAGGTGAAAAAATGGCAAAAAATAAGCAAACTTTGACCTTAGTTCTAGAAAAAGCAAGCATGATGACCCATACTTTTTATTACACATTTCGGGTAAGTAGGGTTGGTTCTTCAATTGTGCTGACTTACAACAAAATCTCATGGATATAAATTTTACTGTCTATCTACCTTAAGGCTATGAATAATGAATGATACCTTTACAGAAGTTGTCTGTGGCATTCAACATCCTGTTGCTAGAAGCTGTTTGAATTTAGCAGATTCATACTCATTGAAATCCAGAATAAATAAATTTAATTTCATCAAAATCAGATAAAAACTTAGGTAGATTTTTTTTCTTTTAAAATACGGTTGTATATAAAATATATAAGAATTAAAACAAAATTTATAGATTACCTTGAAATATGGTATATTACAATATTTCGAGAGGGAAGAAATTTTGCCTTTGTCAGTCGTAACTTAGGCTTTGTTATTAACGCTACTTTTGTGAGTGTTATGTAGAATACATAAAATCATGATAATATTTACCACTGGATGTCAAATAAATAACATTTCATTAAAAATGAAGTTGTTTTCGGTTGTTTTTTTGGTAGTTGTTGGTACTTTTCGGTTCTTTTTGGTAGTTTTCGGTAAATCGTCAAACCCGTGAAAAACTTAAAAATCTTTCTTTACTACCTGTGAATCATTTGATACTAAACGTCCCTAAATCGCTGAATATGTAACCTGAATGTTCCTTTGAAGGTGATAAAGTGTTACATGTAATACTTTGTCATACATAATGATCCCCACTAGCGCAACTCAAATTATCACACGACCCTCAAAGTATTTTTGTCTGGAACTACTTATTGGGTTGAATTTCATATTCGTATCAATCGATTAGACCTTGTTTGACCCCCTTGTTTTGTAGATGGCTGCCAACTGCATTCTTGGGTTATGTTTGCTTTCACAGGTAAAGGTTCCGCGGAATCTAGTGTCTTGCCTGCTGACTCCAATTACACTATAGTTTGTCCATATTAAGACGTGGTGGCTAAAAATTCTAAGAAATAACTGGTCTTTGACAGTATCAGGAAATTTATCAAAATTGGAATAAAAATTTTTCTGAAATCTCATCAGTGAACATTTTTTTTTTACTATAATTCCACCAAATGAGCATGGCTGCTGACAAGAATTGCCATAAATTGCTTGTCTGCAGTGTTTTAGGAAATTTATCAAGTTTGGAATTGAATTAAAATCTATAACCTTTGAAAAAAAATGTTTTGACTAAAATTCATCCAACAAGCATGGTTGCTAAAAGAATACATAAAAATTGCTCATCATCGACAGTTGCAGGATATTTACCAAAATTGGAACCTTATTTTTTTATTTTTATTTTTTTACATAATTATGTCGGATATGAAAAAATGGCTATAGTATTTGATTGTATGCAAAAATTTTAAAAATTATTCGTCTTGGACAGGAATTCAGGAAATTTACCAAAGTTGGAACCAGAATGAAATTCTGAAATCTTATTGCTTATCTAAAGACTATATGCAACAATTCTATATCGAAATAAAATTTCAAAGTTCAAATTTTGTTTAAACATTGTGGATATATGGACCTAAAGTGAAAATTTAGCCAAATTCATTGATGCAGAACATATAGGTCAAGGTGACACAATTCTGGTATGGATGTTTGTTACTACAAAAGATGTAACCACGTACTAAACAACATCTTTCTATGACATGTAGGTGCTGAGTTTGGTACTAACAAAAAAAATGATCGAAAAAACAAAAAAACAAAAACAAAAACAAAACAAAGTCCAACTAATAGCAAAATGCGGAACAATTAGAATTATCTTTTTTCAAAAATAAGCTTGGGATTCCATAATGAAGTACTGAATATTGTGTCAAAATTTCATTGATATTGAGCTAGATTTCAGAAAGTTCTTGAAGTTCAAAAAAGTTTTAACATTTGGATTAACCAAATGCGGACGACGACACTGACGACGACGACGACGGAATCTATTCGTCGCAGGCGAGACAATAAAAATTACCGAAGTTACTGTGAATTTAGTTTCTGTATATGCATATTTCGACAACTTATGTCTCTTCAGTGCAGATCAAATCAAAATAATTGGAAATCCATAAAACGAAATATGCTTAAAACCTGAGAGAGAAATTAATAAGATTTAAATAGAAAAGCCAAAATCAGCTAAGGACAGAGCTTTGTAAGACGTATATACTCCGTAGTTTTGATCAAAATCTTCTCAAATGTAGATATTGCAAGTTTTTAAATTTAATTGGTTTTCGGATCTTTTCGGGCCAGCACCGAAGTACTGGCTACTGGGTTGGTCTCGGGGACTAACAGTCCACCAGCAGAGGCATCGACCGAATGATAATAAATAACAAAAAACGAAGTAACTGTGAATTTAGTTTCTAAATATGCACATTTCGACAACATAAATCTCTTCAGTGCAGATCATATCAAATTAATTGAAAATCCATAAAACGAATTATTATACCTCAGTATATGAACATTACTACTAAAATTTCTAAAATAAAATTACTATTTTTCTCCTTTTGCAATTTTAGAACTATTTACCGGTCAATAGTTTCTCAGGCTATTGACTAGCAGTATGAATATTTTCCCGAACTGTTTTCTTGCTTTCCTATTGGATAAAAAATCTGATGATTATTCAGAATGCTCTGACATCATTGTTTCCAAGTGACAACTCTAAACTAGCTATGCAAATTACAGTTAACACTATTCACTTTGTAGCAGATGAGGAAAAAAATTCATTGATTATGTTGTAATAAGAATACAAAATTTAGGAAAAAAAATCTAGAAATGAGAGAATTTTATTCAAGTTGATTTAAAAATTGTGAATATGTTTTTTTTTTCTTTCTTTTTTTGCAGAATGTAACACTTATAGACTGTTCATTTGTGATTCCCATTGGGTAAAAGTTAGGTTGATAATTCCGAATGCTCTGAAATCATCGTTTCCAAGTAATAACTGTAAACTAGTTATGAAAATTGCAGTGAACACTATTCACTTTGCAGCAGATTAAATTTTGTTGAATTAAATAGATGTAATTGTGTATGTTTTAATAAGAATACAAAATTTAGAAAACAAATACTAGAATTGAGAGAAATAATTCAAAAGTTGTAAATCTTGTGTTTTCGGTATAATAAAACACTTATAGACTGTTTATTCGGGAATAGCAAGTTTGTTGTTCCCTGACCCCTAACTATTGACCTCGACTACGCCTCGGTCAATAGTCAGGGTCTCGGGGACAACAAAAATCTTTTATTCCCTCATAACCAGTCAATAAGTATAAAATATGTTTACAACCTGATAGAGTAAACGATTAACTATACTTGGACATGTCTTGTTTTTGAAGTATTCAAGAATGGTCGCCTACGAAACATTACCCTATCGGTTCTGGTCAGAATAAAATTATGGCTACCCGCGCAGAGTCCGCAGAACATTGTTTAACTTTGTACTCTAAGGGAAATTCACATCGTTAAGCAAATGAAGCGAGTTCAACCAAACTCACAGGAGTGATAAATGGAAGGTCTTCTACAAAATTGCTGATTGCGCTTCATTTTGCTAAATCTAAAACAAACACGACCACCCGTGAGTGCTAAACATAGTCAAACATAGGACCACATAGGAAAACCATGATTTTTATCATATGCTATGAAACTGGATTGAAGCAAGTTAAACCCTAATTATTCTTGAATGATGTATGAATTAAAAATTACTCATTTTGTTTTGAACCGACGAAAAATATGACCGCCAGCGTGGAACATAGTTTTACATTATATTGATGTTCCTTTCCTAAAATTTTCAGTTCTCTAAAAACATGGCCTCCACCGAGGGTCATAGTTCAAAATTGGGTCCCATGAAAGACAGCATAGCATCATACGCGCTGACTTAAATGCATGGAAATTATTTTACATTGACTGATTTTATTCGGATTTTATACATGAATATCAGAGTTTCATATCGGACCTTCCGGAAATTCTTTTATGAAAGTTATGAAACTGTTGCAGCAATTTCAACCAGACTGTACTTGCATAAATTATAGGTCCCTTACAGATTGCTGATTTCAGTTAGATCTGACAAAAACATATAAGCCAATAGAGAACACGAATCTGAAGGAAACCTGCCAATTTTTAAGAGGAATGATGAATGGAAGGTTCTGAATATAAGACTGAAACTTCTTACTTTTGTTCACATGATCACCAGCAAGGAGATTTGCATTGGAGCTATAGGAAAACATACTATGAAAAAAATGCATGGCGTATTCTACTAATTTGCACATCTTTTGACCCGACAACTTAAATGACTACATGCATAAAGGATGTTTTTTATGGAACCGTATATCAATAACGCTTTCATTGTTGTTCCTCATCTTGTAGTCACCATGAGGCCTTCAACAAAGATCAAACACTCCTACCTCATATGAAGTTCAAGACGGCCCTAGCATAGTTTTGAGCAGAATTCACTTGCTAAATGTTGAACAACGCTACATCCATACGGGATCGTCAACAAGCATAATAAATCGGGCAACGTCCTCTTACAAACACTGTCATCCGTTGTATGTATTAATGTATCACCGGTGGAATAAGGCGTTCTGTTATAAAGTCAAGAAGGAATATATTTCCGTTCTAGAAATATAGTTTCTACAACGAGAACTAAGTTGATTATGAAATTTCTCACATCGAGTTAAACAAGATGGGAGCAGTCGGAAACGACAGCTAATCCCCTCGCCTGTAGCAATTAAATTTCAAAATTCATTTAAATTTCAAAATACTCTCAAAAAGCAGCATTCCTCTCCAAGACGCATCCACTGACCAAAGATGATTAATATGCCACATGTAGTTTCTCAGATATGAACCTTAACGCAAACTTTAACTTAAGTCAGTGAAGCATAAAATGTAGGTCAGAGTGACCCAATTATCATCTGAAGCAGCATCACTCTCCAAGACAAATCCACTGACCAAAGATGATTAATGTGCCGCATGTAGTTCTCAGATATGAACCTTAACGCAAACTTTAACCGGAGTCATTGAAACGTAAAATGTAGGTCAGAGTGACCCACTTATCATCTGAAGCAGCATCACTCTCCAAGACGCATCCACTGATCAAAGATGATTGATGTGCTACATGAAGTTTTTCAAATATGAACCTTACACAAACTTCAACCCTAGTCATTGAGGCGTAAAATATAGGTCAGAGTGAACCAATTATCATCTGATGCAGCATCACTCTCCAAAGTGCATCCACTGACCAAAGATGATTGATGTGCCACTTGTAGTTTCTCAGATATAAAGCCTTAACGCAAACTTTAACCTGAGTCATTGAAGCGTAAAATGTAGGTCAGAGTGAACCAATTATCATCTGAAGCAGCATCACTCTCCAAGACGCACCCACTGACCAAAGATGTTTGATGTGCCACATGTAGTTTCTCAGATATGAACTTTAACCTGAGGTGAGACGAACGGACGGACACTCGGACGGACGGACGGGCGAGATGCTATATCCCCTCCCCAACTCTGTTGGGCGAGGGGATAATAAATTTTGCAAATGTTTGAAAACGAGGCTTGCCGTGTTTTTAATCATTTTTATTTAACAAGATGTGAGAAATTAATAATCAACGTGTTTAAGTTGTAGAAAATGTTTCTCTTATGACATAATGTAAACCACCGAGGATTAAGTTCCGAATAGATTTGACGGGAAGTCTCTCGTGAGTTTCTCTCTCTAGAGATGAGAAATATTTTTTTCACACCGGTCAGGCGTTGGTTAAATTTGCAAGAAATTAGAGAAACTTTTATTCATCAGTCCGGCGTAACCGAACTATAGACTTAAAACTTGCCCGGGTTCTCCACCACGTATATCCGGGTGATCAAGGCATTCCGGTTATAAAATCAAAATGGAATATATTTCCGTTCTAGAAACTTTTATTTAGCAGTCCGGCGTGACCCAACTATAAACCTCAAACTTGCCCGAGTTCTCCACCACGCAAAACCGGGTGAACAAGGAGTTCCAGTTTTAAAATCAAGACAGAATATACATGTATTTCCATCCTATAAACTTTCATTTAGCTGTCCGGCGTAGCCAAAATATTAACCTAAAACTTTTCCGGGTTCCCCACCGCGTATGACCGGGGGAACAAAGCGTCCCGGTTATATAAAATTTATTATACCTCAGTATATGAACATTACTTCTAAAATTTCTAAAATAAAATTACTATTTTTCTCCTTTTGCAATTTTAGAACTATTTACCGGTCAATAGTTTCTCAGGCTATTGACTAGCAGTATGAATATTTTTCACAAACTTTTTTCTTGCTTTCCTATTGGATAAAAAATCTGATGATTATTCAGAATGCTCTGACATCATTGTTTCCAAGTGACAACTCTAAACTAGCTATGCAAATTACAGTTAACACTATTCACTTTGTAGCAGATGAGGAAAAAAATTCATTGATTATACAAAATTTAGGAAAAAAATCTAGAAATGAGAGAATTTTAGTCAAGTTGATTTAAAAATTGTGAATCTGTTTTTTTTCTTTCTTTTTTTGCAGAATGTAACACTTATAGCTTGTTCATTTGTGATTCCCATTGGGTAAAAGTTAGGTTGATAATTCCGAATGCTCTGAAATCATTGTTTCCAAGTAATAACTGTAAACTAGTTATG
>MJUU01000803.1:21565-34490 GCA_002080025.1 Modiolus philippinarum
CTTTCCTATTGGATAAAAAATCTGATGATTATTCAGAATGCTCTGACATCATTGTTTCCAAGTGACAACTCTAAACTAGCTATGCAAATTACAGTTTACACTATTCACTTTGTAGCAGACGAGGAAAAAAAATCATTGATTATACAAAATTTAGGAAAAATCTAGAAATGAGAGAATTTTAGTCAAGTTGATTTAAAAATTGTGAATCTGTTTTTTTTCTTTCTTTTTTTGCAGAATGTAACACTTATAGACTGTTCATTTGTGATTCCCATTGGGTAAAAGTTAGGTTGATAATTCCGAATGCTCTGAAATCATTGTTTCCAAGGAATAACTGTAAACTAGTTATGCAAATTGCAGTGAACACTATTCACTTTGCAGCAGATTAAATTTTGTTGAATTAAATAGATGTAATTGTGTATGTTTTAATAAGAATACAAAATTTAGAAAACAAATACTAGAATTGAGAGAAATAATTCAAAAGTTGTAAATCTTGTGTTTTCGGTATAATAAAACACTTATAGACTGTTTATTCGGGAATAGCAAGTTTGTTGTCCCCTTGACCCCTAACTATTGACCTCGACTACGCCTCGGTCAATAGTCAGGGTCTCGGGGACAACAAACTTGCTATTCCCTCATAACCAGTCAATAAGTATAAAATATTTCCATTCTATAAACTCAGCTTAAGGGACCGACCATTTAACCTGAAGGGGGGGTTATGTTTTTTTTTTATTATTTATTTTTTGCACGAGTATCAACAAAATTTTTTTTTTCAAAATTAACATTATTTTTTGGGGCAGAAAGCCTCCTTCAGAAAATTTTTTTTCATCATTTTGGCAGCCAAAATATTTTTCCACATAAAATCAGATCCAAAATATTTTTTTAGAAAAAAAACCATAGCCCCCCTCCCCTTCAAGTTAAATGGTCGGTCCCTAACCGAAATAAAAGCCTAAAAGTGATATAACAAATAAAATAACAATATATAAAAAACGGAGATTAGTGTTGTCCATTGCAATGTCTCTGCAGAGAACTAAATAAAAACAAACTGTGAATTGAGATTTTTGTCACTTATATCAAACATACTGTCCAAATGAAGTTCATTTAAGATTGATAAAATCCATAAGAATATTTGATGAATTTCAATTAATTAAAACTGAAATATCGAAACTTAAGTTTATCAGCTTAGATTTTTTATACAGAATAAAAATAAACTAATGTTCAAAATATCTTTTGACAACGAATTCCATTTGATTGAGAGTTTAAAGTGTCCGGTGATATATGTAAGGTCTTGTAGAAAGATTGCTCATCTCTTTTAGATTCGTCAACAAATATGGTCACAAGCATTCAATATACTAGTAGTTTAAATTTTGGCCATATTGAAAAACACATTTTGTAGAACAACAACGATGAATAACAGCAAAAAAATCCTTGTTTCATTGTGTATTTGTACAGACTTTGTCTCGTGTGCATTTACTCCATGTCCCATCATTGTAAACTACTAATACAAATCGAATTAAACTTTATAGGACTGGTGCATGAAAAGTCCTCTTGGTTCAGTGAAAATAAGACCACCAGCGGTTAGCGACCCGTAGGGAAATCTCAGAACAACGAAATATATCCAATCACATTTTACAGGAAGGATGTGAGTAAGAGCCTTTACGACAATTACCCATTTCGCTCAGATTATCAGTTGCCAGTATAAAGAAATCCCCATATGCTCTTACACTGTTGAGCTAAGATTAAACTGTGCTCGAGTTATGTATTGAAGGTTTAATACTAAGATTGCTGGTTTCATTAAGATCTGACAAAAATGTTGCTGCCAGTGGAATCTTGGTTAACAATGGACCTGATGAAGCCGGGATATGTGTATTGAAAGTGCGGACTAAAGATTGCTCATAATGTTCGATTCCTGCTATGCATATGGTCGACAATGCTTAACATACCGGAAGTAAAAAATTGTATCCTATGGAAAACATATCTTAATCCAGTTGAACCAGACTTTAAAGGGAGTTAATTGTTCATTATGTAACAAGGCCATGAGTAGTAGGCATGTTTTAGGCACGTGGTTTTAGGCAGCGACTAAATTTACAGCCAACTTCGGTAATTTGTTATTAAAGAGTGCATCATATGGTTTATACATTAATTTGATAATTCTTCTGTAACTTTAAAAAGGAATTTTGTGTGACATTTTTTCCCGAATTTATCTGAAGAGCTCATTTAAGGTACATATGTATTGACTATATCTCTTGACTCTCTTCATCTCTTAAAAACAATTTATAAGATGAGCGTTACAGATTGTGAGCATTTAACTAAGATAATTTGTCATACAGGCTAAATTATTTGTCTGCATAACTCCTGCAGTTTTTAAGCTAGGAAGTTTCTATATTGTTGACCATTCATAAAGCCACTTGTTGGCGAACTGTTAGTCCCCGGTGGTATTCACCAACCCAGTAGTCCAGTAATTCGGTGCTGGCCTGAAAACTGATTTTATTCAGAAACTTACAAAAGTTTGGTTACAACTAAGGAGTATCTTTTGTCCTTGTCTGATTTTGGCTTTCGGTATATATCCTTTTGATTAATAGGATCTTGCACAAGGTCAGATTAAAGATCGGGCTTTCTCACTTTTGAGACAGAACAGTTCCTATTTTTAGCGGTGTGAGATTTCCTTGTCTTGTATTCCCCGGTACAAGACAGAAATTACCAAGCAACGTATTCAGACGTCATTGACGTCGCTTAGGAACGTCGGATGTCAAGTACGGCTTGGTGGTAAATAAATCGTAGTTCGTGATTACAAAAGTGAGAAAATAAATCAAACACCGTTGAAAATGCAAGATTTAGAAATCTCAGACACCCTCGGGTAAGATTTCAATGGTTCTCTGACTCGGCAAGCCTCGTCAGAGAAATATTGAAATCTTACCCTTGGGTGTCTGAGATTTCTTGATCTTGCCTTTTCACCGGTGTTAGATTCATATAATCTTTCACAAGTGTAAGAAATTTCGTCTTTTCTCGAGTGGAGCGTAGCGGAACGAGAGTAAAAGACGTAGAATTTCTTACACGAGTGAAAGATATCCCGATCTTTCATTTTGACCGAATGCAAGTTCCTATTTCTTCCGTAAAACACGGATAGAAATGTCTAGATACTTATACCGTGTGAACAATGTTGTCGCCATTTGAGTGTTCCTAACATTAGGACGTCAGGTGTTTTATGACGTTTAGTCATGGTTACGATTGTTGTATCACAAAAATCAACACGTCTGGTTGGTCATTTACCGGTGTGAGATGAGGTCGCGTGCATCGATCTCACATGGGTCATCTCCCACTGTAAACCACCATTTACGGAAGAATATTTGTTCTCTATCAGCTTCTTTACTTCTTTCTTCATTTAATACCGGGATGATCATTTCTTTTAACTATCTACACCCTTTAAATGGAAATTGCTGTCGAGTTGCTACCGGACACTACTCATAGCAGGGGAGGTTTGGCTAGCCATAAAACCGGTTTAACTCACCATTTCTTTTGAAATGCCTGCATAAAATCATGACCGTTGCGGTCGACAATTTTGCCAGTGGTTTCCACATGATCTGTATTTTTTTCTCCTGGACTTCGGCTCTTGACCACTCTGGTGAGCAATTTCGTTATTATCCCAAATTCTTGATTTCCAATGTTTTGAATTTATCTGCAATGAAGAGACACAAGCAGGCCTGCCAACCTTCCCACTTTCTGGGGGGCGGGGGGTTGACGGAAAACCCCCATGGAGGCTCCAAAAATCAAAATTAAAAATTCCAAATAAAAGACAATTGAAGACAATTAAGGAAGAGTTGAATGTAATGATGAAAGACATTGGAACACTATAAACAACAAAAGCATTCCACAAGACCCCCTATAGCCAAGTTATAAAGAGTTTTTTGACGCGCATCAAAACCCCCATGGCGATTTTCAAAAGTTGGCAGGCATGCACAAGTTGTCTAAATGGCAGAAAGTAAATTTACATAACGTCGGTATTTTAATATACATGTATATTGTACATGTACCCCAATCTACCAGGGAACTGCACAAGAAGTAACACAATAAAAAGACAAACTTAGACAACGATAGGAACTTGGGATACCCGGACTTGGTACCGGGACTAACAAGAGCTAGCGGTAGCTAAAACTGATATAACAAACGAAGCAAATTCAACCAAACTATATAATATCTTACGAAAGGATATGGAGTAAATAAATCTGAGTGATAAATGGTGGGTCCTCTAGAAAATTGCTAATTTCGCTACGTTTTGCTATGTGCGATTATTAGTAATACTCATTGAAGATGTGCATGTGCCAAGGACTGATTTTAAATTTCAAATACTAGTATTGCATTACACTGTAAAAATACTAAGAAATGTCACACTCATATCTAATTCCAGCTTAAGAATATCGTTATGAATTACAAATATATCTGTCAATGTAAAAAAAAACTCCCAAATAAAAGATATTATAATGTTACCCTTGAATTATGCTAGTCTTTATAAGATTAGAAGAAAATGCTGTTACCCTTGAATAATGCTAGTCTTTACAAGATAACAAAATATACTAAGGAGCAATTGGGACTGGATCCTTACACTTTCCAATAGGAATGTATTTGACGTCCTCTGGGTACCCAAATGCTTGTGGTCCAACAACTTTTAATGCTTCTGGTGTTTTCATTATATCTGGTATGGGTAGAACTAAAACACAAACCCTCATCCCGTATCGAACCATTTCAGTAGTGATTGGCTCACAAGTATCATCATCCAAAATTGTAATCAAATCAGGAGTGCAAGCAAGAATGTCCCATTTTTCTGTAGATTGCCTAAAGCTTTTACGAGCAATGAGATTTTCATTTTGAAACTCTACTAATAGTTGTTGTCCTGCACAACTTTCGATGCCGTCTATGTAAACATATCCTTTATTAAACCCACCTGTTGTCTCGCGTCGAACATCGGTTATCTTTCCTGAAATCAATTTCAGACCTCCTTCTTGTTCTAAGACCGCTTGTACGGGATCGGTTTTGCTATATCTAGCTGTAATTATTATATGACCCAATTGCCAAGCTCTGCTGTAAGAAAATAGCACAGTTTTGCTTAAAATACTGTCTTTCGTCATAGGTGTCATTATTATTCCTGTTGAACATCCCATTTCAACTGTAACTTTACGGAAATGATCTTCAATATTTTTCGCAGTTTCCGCTTGCAATATTACAGCACGTCTTCCTTTCGCGTCTGCAAGTGTTGCCGGATATGGGTTAGCACCGTAAATTAATGGACCAAACATTTGTAACTCTGGAAATGCACGCCCCATTCCATCGCAATCAAGGATGGGTAGTTCAATTTCGGCTCCAACAAGTAATGGCTCGATTGCATTCAACCCTCCGATTTCTGCGCACATCAGTGCAATTATTTTCTTCTGTCCGTTTAGTTTTGTGTTGTTGCGTATATTTTCTGTAAATTCCATTTGATAGTCGTCGATGAATACGACACCATTTTCTTTTTTTATTTCTACTCCTTCTTTGTGAGACTGAATATCACCATCCTGATACTGCCCATAGGAATATAAATCTTTCATGCACTGTAAAGCGGTAACAATCTCCCCATTGACTAATTTTTCTGAAATAACAGAGGGTGCACCCATAAATGCAGCATCAACAAATAAGTCATCGGTCGGATGTTTATCAAGAAGAAAACTGCCCGGGTTAACTACTTTCATAACCCGTCCCTCTCTCAAAGCACTTATTGCTAGAACTTTTCCTACGTGAGGAGACCCTCCACCTCCACAACCAAGTATCCCAGCACCCAATTCGATGCATTCGACATCATACTCCGATAAAATCCATTCATTGTGTTCGTTAATGTAAGGTTTACTTTGTACTTTCTGTGTATTTTCGTCAGACTCGACTTGTTCGTTTGCTTCGCTTAATGCAACAGTTGGATTTATCTGATTACTTTCCATTACATCGACGAAATCTTTTTGTATTACCGTACCTTTATCAGCAGTTGATTTAATATTCCCGATTGCCTTGCAGTTTATCCTGGTAGCATTTCCAGGTAAATATGCTAAAGGAGTGTCAGACTTATCTAGTATACTGACTGTTGTTCTATCGGCCCCTGAACTGACGGTTTCTTCAATTGCATCTTCTTCAGCTTTCCTCAAAGCCTCCAGTCTCGCATTTTCAAATAGCTGTTTTCTTAAGTTTTTCTTTCTTTGTTCAATATCAGTTCCCGCGTCACTGTTATCGGAATCCAAACCCGCAAGTACTTGGTCATCAATGTTCTCTGCTAAATTGACAACATATTCCACAGATCCAGATATTTGACTAAGTGCTGCTCCGACTGCATTAGCAGCCTCAAAATGATTTGGAAAAAGAAGTTCGGAAGCTCCTTGTAAACCCTTGTCAATATCTAAAATAATTCCACCTCCGCCAACTAAAATTACTGGAAGTGGTTCAGCAGAAAGTTTTACATTGTCAATAGCAGCTTCTACCATGGTTTTTATTTTCTCGATCCCTGCCTCCACAAGCTGTCGGGGTAAACTCGATACATTCTCTTTCTTCCCTAATGTTAAATGTCCAGCAGCTACGGCTAAATCTGTTGCGGTTAATGTTTCAGCATGACAAGATGAAAAATCATCTTGAAATATATAAGCCTCACTTGTTAATCTGTATCCTGCACTTCGGGGTCCAACAGAGACGGACAGCAAATCACAGTTTCCAATTTGTCTTACATATGAACCGCCACCTAGGCCAATGCAATACACATCCGGCATTCGGAAATTGGTTCTTACATTTCCAATTTTGATCTCAGTAGATGCCTCGCGTGGGAAACCTTTCCGTAACATCCCAACATCGGTTGAGGTACCACCAATATCAACTACTATAGCATCTTCTTTACCCGACAGGAAAGCGGCCCCTCTCATGCTATTTGTTGGTCCTGATGCAAAAGTAAACACGGGATATTCTAATGCATTCTCCTCTTTGATGATTGTGCCGTCATTCTGTGTTAAAAATAATGGACAATCAAGGTTCATCTCATGTAACGCAGTTTTGAAGCCAGAAATTGTTTTGTGACAGAGGGGTTTTAAGCATTCATTCAGTATTGTGGCATTTTCTCTTTCTATAAGGCCCAACTGTCCTATTTTATGTGACAAAGTAACACTTGCTTCTGGAAAGTCTTTCTTGATGATTGATTTAACAAGTAATTCCTGGTCATTTTTGATTGAGCAGTATATTCCACAAACAGCAAATTGTGATATACCTTTTCCCTTTGCATCCGACGTAACCTCCAATATTTCCCGTTCGTTTATGGGCGTAATTTCACGACCATCTACTTCGTATCCACCATTTACAAAATAAATGGCACCATTAATGCACGAGGCAAGGTCTGACGGAAAATCAGAGTATGGAGGCACATGTCTTGAAGCAGGCCCACAAAGCCGAATAACCGCTACCTTTGACAACTCTTTTCTTTGAACAACTGCGTTGACAAAATGTGTTGTTCCAATATTTACGCGTTGAAGCAGCAGATCCTGATTTTTGTTCCTCTTGTTGATAGCAAGAGCAATGGCATATTTTATACCGGAAGTAACATCGCTTGTCGTGACTGATTTTGCAGAAGACAGTACACGTGGAGGTTGGCAGTTTGTTTGTAGGATAACAACATCTGTATTAGTGCCTCCAACATCGACACCGATGACTGCCTCCATTCTTTTGTACTTTCTTCTGCAAGAAAAAAAAACAGCATCAATCAGATAGAATCATGACCGTTCTTTCAAACAGAAATATTTTATGTGTACGACCATCGTATCCACTCTGCCATTTTCGCTACACTGAAAATTAACGATCGTATCCACTCGGCCATTTCCGCTACCTTGATAAAAAATTATCCGGTAAACGGTCGAGTAGTTACGATTGAATCAAAACACCGGAGGGAATTTATTTTCGGATTTTTTTTATTTGAACTCTTGTTATTTATAAGCCATGTTATTTATGGATATAAACCACATTCTGTAGATATTTTTATTTAAGCTTAGCTTTCCATTTGTGTTAAATTCGTGACTACGGGCCTCTTTATCTCAGTTTTGCGTTTGAGCGCGAAACGAATGCAAATGTTCTACAATAGTAGATTAGGACTGACTGCATGCTTTCCCATATACCTTTCATGGATTGAAAACGTTTATTGCTCATTTCTTAATTGGCTAAATTATAAGTAGGGGTAATAAATTTCTGCTGTTTCAATCAGTTACAAAGTAATGTTTTGAACAGTGTTTTTTTACTCAAGCACGATGCTAAATTCGTTCTTGCCAAATATTTTATTTTCAAATTTTGCAGTTCGCTAAATACATGCTTGGACATCAATCTTTTGGTGAGTGTTCATCTGTGGTTCACATTTCTATTTGAATTTGAATGTCACATTTTACGAACTATTTCTATTTGCGGACTAATACCAGGACATTTTGTTATGATTCCGGAGAAAAATTGTAGGCTTTCCGAATATTTTCTTTTATTGTTATGTATACCAGTTCAGATCGAGCTAATAAACAGCAGTACCTAAAACAAACATGTAACCAGTTATTTATTCGACAGCAGCATACAGAATGAGACCCTTATTTATTTGTAATATTTTCCCGCGCATGTTCACTGAAGTGTAAACTCTTAATTGTTCAATCTGGCGAGGGTGCCGATAACCTGGCAATGTAAACAAAAAGTGAAGGTTCTGGTTGTGAGTTATTTGCACCTGAAACGGGTAATTAAGTAATAAAGATTGAATAAATCATTTATAAGGAAAAGGTCTTTGTTTGGACTCTTCAAACGTGAAACTACCAGTCGGCTTGGGAACAAAAGAATTTGTATGAGACTTCACTACCAGCCGGTGAGCAAAGTCAATAATGGCGTCGATTCTCAAAACATTGTCACGTGACTTTCTGATGCGAAAATGGTGCATGATCTATGACATTTTATTATCTTAGACGTCATATACTGTAAAATAAAGGGGTCTGCAGCAACATGAGACAAAATCGCAATGAATTCAGGGAAAATAAAGCAGTGTAACAACGCTTGTATTATTGTTCTTCATCTTGAAGACATCATTCATGTATTGAAAGTTAACCAGAACTTAAACTGCTACCAAACATAGTTTTAGCCTAAATAAAAACAAACTTAATAATAAATAATATATTGTAGTTGGTCAAATTGGTCTGAGATTCTAATGTCTACAAGAAAAAGAACTCGACAAGTAGCAAATGAGTTCATGGATTATCAGCTGATGCCAGACTTTGGACTTCAGTTGATAAATTTTGGGGAGAACTATAGTCAAATAATTGACATATTTACACACAAAAAGAGATTTCCTTTGTTGACAAAAATTGTATGCATGGAGTACAATGCAAGCTAGAAATAAATATGTTTGAATAAAATAAGATATTTTATTTCCTTATTAAAGAGTCCATAAAATAAGGCCATTCAGTTTTACTTAACAAATTCAACCTTGATAGTTTTGATATTTATATTATTTTAAACAGATTTTAACTTTGAAAAAAATGCCGCTGCGTGTTATGACCCAACATTTGAATGCACAATGTTGGGTCATTACCCACCGCAGTAATTTTGGTGGTTGGCAGGTATGGATCTGTTTATCGCATTTTCTTAAGTTTATGAACATGTAAATATTTCAAATCTAAATTTAATGTAAAACAAAAGTTTTACAAATTCAACAAATTAATACCACAGAAAACAACAAATGCACATTGTTCAAAATACACAAAATGCATAAAACACTGAATTATTGCTGCATACAGAAAACGGATCGAACAATCAACTACATGTATATGTCCTTAGCTAGTTCTTGCCTTTCTATTTAAATTATTTTTGATTATTTGTTCTCTACACAGCGGGAAATCTAGTGGTATAAAATTATCTCCCTTCTAGAAAAGCTCTTCTGTGTTCAAAACTTTTTCAGAACAAATTAACAGCATGGCGACGAAAATAAACAATCGACAAAATGTCAAGATTTCAAAAGAAATAAACAAATACAATAGTTGCTGAAAACGTCATTCAATTCCCAGATCTTTACTCTGTAGTTAAATAGAGATTAAACTTGCCTCCAAGAAGAGGTAATATGCGAATTCCTTGCATAATTTACTGTCGTGATGAAAATATTCAACGGATAGACTGGTCAAAATCAATTGCTATAGAGTGTTAAAATGCATGTACCCAGACAAAATTATATGTATAGATAGATTTTCTAACATACTTTACTTAAAGGTCAATTAAGTTACGATTCTTGTATAAGAAACACGGAGATCCAATACGAATTCGATGTAACTAAGCAAAATTATATCGTCTTGAAACAACGCCATTTTCCTTTTATACCCAAGATCGGAAAGGGTAATCATCAAAACAAGATTTCATTGGTTCAATCAAGGAAAAGGGCGTGCCTTCAGTTGAACCCACGCACGTGCTTCGTGAGTAGAAATCGATTTTGTTTATGTAAATAAGACGGTTACCAGGTAGAAATGGTCGTTTTATATACATTATTTCGTCGGAACCACTGCATGTACCCAATCCAAAATTTGCAAATGAATCGATAAATATTAAGTTGCAAAGTATATTTTTTCCTAAAAATTTCCGTTGTAAAGAAATGGCTAGATCCAAAACACTCTGGAATCAGGTATATTCCGGGAAATCTCATTTTTCATTAAATATATGCAAGAAATATCATTTTTTTTTTAAATGTCATTTGTCAACATCAAGATACATCACATGAACATAACAGAGTATAAATTTTCTTGTTATAAGTAACTTTTATCAGGTCTTAACAACGAGTTATACATTGAAATCGACATTTTTATCTTTTCTAAAGGAGAGTTCATATTCTATTGTTTAAATACCACCGGATTTCAGACTGTACAGAGACATTATAGAGATAAGCAACTTGTAGTTAATAGTATATGTAACTGACGACGCTGATTTAGAGATCATCCGGCCTTTCAACAGTCCGGCCCTATGTCAATCCGGCCTTGGTCTACCCGTCCCTATATTTCCAATTGATAATATATTGTTGTTTTGTCGTATTATTTCTTATTGTTAAAAAAAATCCCAAACATAAAACTAAAACCTTAAGTACACGAGTATGATTTTAACCTTCCATGTATAAAATTGGCATTTGAAGTTTATCTTATCATGGTAAAAAAGTTTCAGACAGGGCCTGATTGGAATAAGGCCTGAAAGTACAGGGCTGATAGGGAGGGACGGATTGGTTGTAGGGCCGGAACGTCTTGTTACCACAACGAAACTCTCGGTTATTTTGCTTATCACCATTCTAAAAAACAATCCGACGAAATTTACCTATGATATCAGCTTTCACAAAAACTATCGAAGAGTTCTGAGTGTGTTTTTAACATTTCAGTTGCATCCTCGGTACTATATGTCTGTCACCCTTGACGTATTTAGTAGTTGCCAATCTGTATCTCTCTATCACTGCTTCTTATTGCATTTTTCGGTTTTGTTCCTATCATTCATACTAGTAACAATTTTTACAGGAATAAAGATCAGTAACTTGTCAAAATAGCCATTGGCTATGCAAAAATTAGATTCATATAAATCAATGAAAAAATAACCAAAACTCAGCTTGAGTATTCTGACTTTTGTCAGAGTATACTTGTTTTTACTTTTTAGTACAGGAATAAGGGTATTTTTATGCCCAGCCTGCGATAGTAGGGGGGCATATAGTGTTCGGGTGTGTCCGTCCGTCCGTTCGCCCGTCCCAAGCCAGGTTTACCCTCAGGTTGAAGTTTTTTTTTTCTGTGAAGGATGTATGCTATTATCGTGAAACTTTGCATAAATTCACATTAGGGTATAATTATACAAAAATCATAATAAAATTTAATCCTGGCTACCAACTTCATGCTTCACTGGTCATTGAAAAAGCGGGTAGTATGAGGTTTACCTTTAGGTTGAAGTTTTTTTTTACTGTGAAGGATGTATGCTTTTATCATGAAACTTTGTATAAATACACATTAGGGTATAATTAAACAAAAATAGTAATAAAATTTTATCCCGGCTACCAACTTCATGCTTCACTGATCATGAAAAAAGGGGGATAGTATGAGGTTTACCCTTAGGTTGAAGTTTTTTTCTGTCAAGGATGTATACTATTATCATGAAACTTTGTATAAATACACATTAGGATATAATTAAACAAAAATCATAATACAAATTTCGGTGCATTGCATTTGCGCCAATTAGTATTTCATTTGCGCCAAAAAATATTTCATTTGCGCCACAAACTTTACTTCGTTTGCGCCAAAATAAAAATGTTGCATTTGCGCCAAATACAGGTAAATAGTATAGATAAAAGTAAAAATACTTTAACATTTATACTTTTTACTTGTATTTCCTTCTTCTGTTTGCCAGCATTAACTTTTTCACTTGCTCATCACGAGGTTTTGAAGTTGGATTTCGAGCAAGACATTTTACTAAAACGTTTAAACTATATATAAGCCATAAGAGCACTATTCTAAATTCGTAACAAGGTAAAATCAATGTGTGCAAAAACCATTTAGTTAATATAAGTCTAGAAAAATTTACACAACCAATGAAAGTATCACTTCGGGTTTGAATGAGTAGAATTTAAATATAAACGCCCCCCCCCTCCTTAATCTGTTTAATCTGGATACAGCTAATATGATCTAAACCAATCAGTGAAGGGAAAATTTTACATATCTTAGATATATTTAATTATTTTATATTAAATATTATATTAAATATTTCTCCAATGATATATTAAATATTATATATTGAATAGTATATTGGATATTGTTTCCACTTCCTTTTTGCCGGAAAATTTTCCTGTAAAATTTTTACCTGAGAAATGGCGTAAATGAAATACAAGCTTGTGGCGCAAATGAAATACCCCAAT
>MJUU01000803.1:34535-55527 GCA_002080025.1 Modiolus philippinarum
ATTATTTTATATTAAATATATTAAATATTTCTCCAATGATATATTAAATATTATATATTGAATAGTATATTGGATATTGTTTCCACTTCCTTTTTGCCGGAAAATTTTTCCTGTAAAATTTTTACCTGAGAAATGGCGCAAATGAAATACAAGCTTGTGGCGCAAATGAAATACCCCAATTTTCAAAAATTGGCGCAAATGCAATGCGCCCACAAATTTATCCTCGCTACCAATTTCATGCTTCACTAATCTTGGATAAAAGGGGGTAGTATGAGCTTTACCCTTAGTTTGAAGTTTTTTTTTCTGTGAAGGATGTTTGCTATTATCGTGAAACTTCATATAAATATACATTAGGGTATGAATTAAAAAAATAACAAATATTTACCCATGCAACCAACTTCATGCTTCACTGATCATAAAATATGGCATTGCTCAAAATAGGTGTGAGGCGGGGCATTGTGCCCGTTAGACACATATTCTTGTTATTTAAGTATAAATAACAATACACCGAAGTTATGTAAAATTTCCGCACCCTGTTTATAGCCAGGAGAGCTAAAATGGGCTATTATAACGTATAAACGCTCTGAATCACTATATATCAAATAAGTACATAAACAAGAGAAAATCTATGGGTATCAATCCAGAATGAAATAATAAAGGGATGGCTTAGTATGCTTGTATGACCACCTTTAAACTATCAAATGCTAAGTTGATGTTGAGCTGCGGGGTTGAAATTGCGAGTCGATGTGCAAATCTAACAGTTGAATATCTTGTTGTTAGAAAGGACTTGCAGGATTATTCCTTTTTCATTGCAACGTGGATTCTAAACTAAGAATATAGAAACCAAGACAATTTCTGTCGTAATACCGCAATATCATACACCAATACATATATTTCAATAATTCATATGAAGCTATATCATGTCAAATCGTCTAGACAGTGAAAAAAAAAACAAATAAAAAACGAAATAAAATACTGAGAAGTGTTCTTTTTAAATTCAATCAAATCCATCTTTGAATCTTATATTTCATACTGCTGATGCAAAAACATTTTTTATATCGGATTTATCATAGTTTAAAAATGATAGATAGATACCAAAACTCTCAAGGAGTTCAATATCCGATAGATACCTGTTCCTGGTCGTATTTACAGCCGGTGCACATGTTGTCACCCATGGTTATAATTTAGGTCCGTGTTGTTCATCTGTATATGTGGTTACATTTTTAATTTTCTGTTCTGTACTTATTTTACGTCTTTGTATCTTTGTGTTTCCGATGTTGCAATTGTCTTGGATTACTCGGTTCTCACTTACTTTGTATTATATGTAGCACTGTCTGTCAATTGACTTTGAATTTTCAAATATATTTGTTGTTGCCACTTCACACTGGCTCTTTTCAAACCTGAGAGATCGAAATCAGTGGTAACAATATTAGGGGGTTTCATCCAGCTCATAACACCCACATTTCTAACGCTTTATTGCGCTTTCAAGGCAATAGAAGCATTTTAGGGGATTCTGATAGACGCCCAAGAATCTAAAGTGATTATTTCTTTTAACTTATACATTCAAACATTGGTATTCACAAAAATGTTGCCAAAATATTTGTAATCATAATAGTCTTCGGATGGTAATGGCCCTCGTCCATGTCTCGTACCCTCTTGACGCAGCAGTATATTTTTGATGAATTTCTGTTTTCATTGTGGATGTGTTCAAATATAAAATAAACCAACCTGGGGACTGCTTTATCTTCTGTTAGCTTTGCTCAGAGAATTGTTTATTCTTTAAAGGATCTTCATGTAATATCTTAACAATTTACAATCACCTAAAAAGAAAATAAACATTGTGTATTTTAATATAGAGTAGGTACTCCAACGAAAACAATGATTGTTAGCATCGAATGAATACAACGGTGCAAAAAGATAGTTATCTGCTTCCGTAATAAGAAATTAAACTTTTTATCTCCAAAGAATTTAGAATAAGGATTTATTAACAAAATTTAAAAACTATAATTTGTACACTTCCGGTATTGGTTTTCTTCTCATTTACCAGTTCTATTAAGAGCTAAGGAAAAATTGGTTCCAAATCATTTGGAGTTACGGCGCTTTGGCCACTAATTACGATAAGCTAGGACGAAAATTCAAGAAAACTGCAAAACAAGTAAAAGTTAAAATTACCGTGCACCTATGTGCAATCTATTTGAAACTTTGTAGTTGAAAAGTACAACACTTAACGTGCGTCTTCATGCACCATGCATTATGTATTTGTGCAATGAAAATTTAGAAATTTTCAAACTTTGCTTACAAAAGTCTTCGTTGGAGCACCTATATAGAGTTGGTCATTTTATCGCCTATTTCCATATTTAGACTCTTAAAACAAATAAGCATAAAAGGAAACCTGCAACGCAACAAAATAGTCTAATATCCCTACACGAACCCTAAGGTACGCCCTTACCTAAAGGTATACATTATATATTACACAGTCTGTAAGTGACCTAATATGGTATATACACGGTCAGTAAATTTTATATTGGGCGAGAGAGTAGCTCGAGCCCCAATATTAAATTTACTGACCGTGTATATACCATTTTAGGTCACTAACATACTGTGTAATGTTTATATCCTACCGATAGTCCTTTAAACATATAAAAACTTATGAAAACCACAACAGAAGTATTGATGTTTACATGGTGACGTCGTGTAATGGCTGCCATTGACTGTATATTTTTCACAGTCACCACATATGGAATATATACGGTCAACATGTGACTTCGTTTAACCAATCAGCGTTTCGGGAATTTAATAGAGGTAGGATATATATTTATATATTTATTTATTGCAAAATTACTGCCCTTGGGGGCCAAAGCAATACAAAACATATATACAGCATAAACCCAAGAATTACAAAATACAATTAAACTAAAAAAATATATGTGTCACTTAAACAACAAAAATATGTTTCTAACGGACACAGTGCCCTTCCCTGCAACTGCTTTGAACAATGCTATATTTTGTGATCACTATAAAATGAAAGTGGTGCAGCGATAATTTTTCTATATGATTTTTTTAATATCATTCTTTAATGTTTATTTATATACAGTTAAATTATGATCGCATACATCCTTCATAGAAAAGAAACATAAATTAATTTAAACTTATTTTATTGTCAAAATAGAAGACAAATGGATCAGACACGAGTTCTAAAACTCAGAAAGCCGTCTCCAATACACACATAACATAATATTATTACAATCTACAAATTATTACATTTTTGTAAACAACATATCAAACAGAGAGAAGCACATTCATATAGACATCAACAAGATATACACAAGAATTACAAACAACGGATCGTGTAATCGAATAAACCTAAATAAATAGACATGTGACAACGTATGTCATGTTAAGGACTTTGCTATCTATGTAAGTACAGATTTTTAAGGTTAAAGGCCCCTTTTTCAGTTCAATGTTAAACCTATGGAAATTTTATGTAAAATCCCCAGCCACAACGGCATGTTGGTTCTTCACCAAACTTTGTTTGCAGATACCTGTTTCATTTATGCATACAAAGCTACCATTCGTTGCAAGTTTTATCAACAAATGAATGAATTATTTATGATAATCAATATAAAAAACGGCAAATCATTCGAGCAGACCGCATTTTTGTCCCAGAAAACATCCAACTACCAGAAATTTTTCAAGATTTTTTCTGCAAAATCACTACATTTGTTGATACTGGCATAAAATAATGGTAGTTTTGCATGGGCAATTGTCTCAATAATTTGCAGATACATTTTTGGAATAAACCAACAAGCCGTTAAGGCTGGGGGTTTTACACAAAATTTCCATAGGTTTAACATTGAACTGAAAAAGGGGCCTTTAACCTTAACTCTTTTAAATATATTGTATACGTTGAGGTAAAAATCAGATAAGAAAGAAAGAAATAATAGGAAAAATAGGAAATGTTGTTTCAATTAACCCTAACGATTTGCACTAGTGATTTTTAGCGAATCGACCAGTTTCGCTTATGTATACATACTTGTACATAAATAAAGATTGAACAATTTGTTTCATAATTTAAATCATCGTTTCCGAATAGTACAGAGTTAAGCGTAAAAGGAACATTTAGATTATTAAATTTAGTCNACGTATGTCATGTTAAGGACTTTGCTATCTATGTAAGTACAGATTTTTAACTCTTTTAAATATATTGTATATGTTGAGGTAAAAATCAGATAAGAAAGAAAGAAATAATAGGAAATGTTGTTTCAATTAACCCTAACGATTTCAGCGAATCGACCAGTTTCGCTTATGTATTCTTGTACATAAATAAAGATTGAACAATTTGTTTCATAATTTAAATCATCGTTTCCGAATAGTACAGAGTTAAGCGTAAAAAGAACATTTAGATTATTAAATTTAGTCTGCAGATTATCTCTATAAATATCATAATTCACACAATGTAAAAAATAATGTTCGACTTTTTCAATTGGTGCACCACAGCTACACGATTGATCTGTTAAAATACCTACTCTGAAAAGATCATGTTTTATTACGTAAGCGTGCATGAATTACACTACAATATCTATTTCCAACTGAAAAATAAGGGGGAGGTTTATCATGGATACGGTAGGATGCTTGAACTTGGACTTAAAGATATTTATAGATGGGGACTGTCTCAAAGTAATGTCTAATTCATTCCAAAGTTTGAGAGTTGCAGGAAAAAATTACTGTTGGTAGACATTTAATCTTGCGAGAGGTATACGAAAATTTGGACCACTCCTTAAATTATATGGAGAGATATCTGATACTAAAGGGGGTAGTAAGTCTGACAAGCAAGGTTTCTGTATTACCAAAGAAATTCGTAGGTTTAGTAATAATGTTTGAAAGACCATTTAGAGCTAAAATGTCACTTACTGTGGCAGGCAATTGTCGCAAAAAGCTTTTGTTCAAATCACCTAAAATAATAACATTACCTGAATCATCAAGTGCCCTTTTTATGGTTTGATCAAATGTATTCCAAAAATTCGGTTCAGAAAACCTCTCTGACCTATATATAACATTGAGGAGATATTTGGATTTTTTAGTATTTAATTCGAACCACATGGACTCTAAGTTAACATTTTCTAGATCAATCCTTCTTTTGAAAGATAAGCTATTTAAGAAATACACAGCTAGTCCACCCCCTGCCCGATTTCTGTCCTTCCTCTCGGGACCCTGAAAACCAGAAATAAATAAATCGTTTGAAGAAACAGTCTGGTCTAAATGAGTCTCAGTAAAAAATAGAATGTCAAAATCTTCCAGTAAGTGAGAAATATCTGAAATTTTATTCCTAATGCTTCTTATGTTCAAGTGAAATATAGACAGAGAATCGTCAGTTATTATTTTACTGCTGGTGTCACCTTCAGGGCCGGGATTTCTTTCTACATCACCACATAAAAGTAACAGTTTAACTAACAAAATTAGAAAACAAATATTTTCAATATATACACATGAGGATTACACAATTTTACACAATATATCTTAAACACATCAAATAGATACAATAAATCATGAACTGAAAATTCATATAAATAAAAACTTTTCCTGGAAACTGGGTTCATTCTGCTGTAGAATAAACCAATAGCTACTCTGTGTTGTATTGCATCATTACCCATTATCAAACCACGCAGGCATGAAAACAAAGTTTTCACACCTTACTGAGAACAGCGCAATTATTATGTAATAAAGCAGAGTAGCAACATACTTTGCAGTAGCTNCCCAGATCATAGTACAATATATACGACTTTTTTGACATTTACAAATTTTTGCATACAATGAGGGTATATGGAGTAAATGCAAATGAGACAAAGCCTTCACAAAATACGCGGTAAAACCAAGCAATGGAACAACGCTTTTATTGTTGTTCTTCATCTCTAAGTCATCATGAGGCCTTCAACAATGAGCTGTGCTCATACCTCATTACAAGTTCAAGACGGCCCCTAGCACAAGACAACCCACAGTGCTTGTTTAAACACACATATTTCTACGTTTCAACATATATTACCTTACAAACAAACACTTATAGATTGAAGATGCAGCACCTTTAACTACCATGCAATGCCATTACCGAGCTGGCTTAAAAACGACAAATTATTATTTTTTTCCTTTTTGGATATATAGTTTCCACAACGAGAACTAGTTGATTATGAAATTTCTCACATCAAGTTAAATAAATTTTGCAAATGTTTGAAAACGAGGCTTGCCGAGCTCTCAAACATTTCAAAATTTATTTAACGAGATGTGAGAAATTTCATAATTAACGTGTTTAAGTTTTGGAAACTGTTTCTCTAATGATTGAATGAAAAACACTGAGAATTGTATTCCGAATAAATTTGGCGGGAAATTTCACGAAACGTGTTCTCCTCTCTAGAGAGGAGAACACTAGAAATGTTTCCACACCGTTCAGGAAATGTGAAAACTTGATAAAAATTAGAAAAAAAATGCATCATAATGATGTCACAGTCTTTGTGCTTACATTATCAACACGCGTATTGATTACTGTGTTGGCAGCAATGTATGTACAGAACAAAATTTATGCATCAAATTAAACACATGACTAAATATCATTAATATTTATACCAACGCAGTCCCTTATTATTATTACCATGCAGTAAGCGATGTAAAAAAATTACAATATTCATATAGAAAAAGTTAAAATCGTCATTTAGTTGTTGGAGAAAGACTTGATGAAGAACAACAATAAAAGCGTTGTTCCTGTGCTTGTTTTTACCATGTATTTGTAGACACTTTGTCTCATGTGCATTTACTCCATATCCTTTTATTCACCATTGACCACCAATTGAAGTTTTTGCGAAATTCACCATGGACCATTCAAAGAGGGTGTTCATTGGAAAGTCAGACAGTGTTTGGCATATGGCAAATTTTGCTTTCAAAAATCTTTTGACATTTTGAAACCAAAAACACAAAAAAATTAATACTCATTTCAATAATTCATACGAAATTATATAATTTCAAATTTACTAGACGGTGAAAAAAAAAATCAAATAAAAAGATGAAAAGTTTCTTTCTTAAATCCAAAAAAACAAACAAACCAAAAAACACAAAAATTAATACTTATTTCAATAATTCATATGAAATTATATAATTTCAAATCTACTTTTATGGTGAAAAAAAAAATCAAATTAAAATGGAAAGTTTCTTTCTTAAATCTAATCAAATCCATCTTTGAATCATTTATTTCATATGCTGATGCAAAACAACAATCGGATTTAAAATAAACATATCTGAGATATCTTTGAATCTTAAATTATGTATTATGATGCTGATGCAAAAACAGCTTTTATATCGTATTTATAAAAGTTACAAAAAATAATGTATGATACGAAAAACTCTTAAGGGCTTTCACATCCAAACAGATTCCTGTTCCATGGCTTAATTGCATTTTTGTAGCATTCAGTGTCAATTTTATTAGAATTTTCAAAAACTCCTTGCAGTAAAAACTAAAAAATTAAAGGCTCATAAAATAAAAGCTGCTAGATCCTTCCGTCTTACTTATAGATACATTGCATTGATGATGATATTCTCTCGATTTAGAACGAATCTTTTGCTATATGGATCCCATCAATATATCCTTCAAAAGTAGAGATAGAGGAAACAACAGAAACCACTAAATCTACATTCTTTGGACTTACAGCTCGAATTTGACGAATATTAAAATTTCAATATTATCAATTTCCTTAACATGGACAACAATATCCCAATTTTAATTTCAATATTATCAACTCTATATCCAAAGTGCAAATCGACAAATATGTTTTCTACGGTTCCCGTCGTGATTTTTTACCGTTCGCATAGCGACCTGTGGGAAATATACGACTATGTTTACATTTGAGGACGACTTGGTAAGAAAAGCAAATTTATTCATATTATGTGTTTAATTTTAATGCATAATAATGGTACTACAAAAATATATATTTATATCTTATGTTGTTTTGATATCATTGATAAAAACATGGAATTATTACATAATACTGCCATGATAAAACGCACAAATAGATAAATCTTGTGAGCTTAAACAGACACACTAAGTCCGAGTGTGATAACTAATTTCCATCCCAGCTAATATATTAAGGAGGTTCGCTCCACATGTTTTGGAATTTTTGTCAGGTATTCGTAATCCTCGGGTTTTATCCATATAAAAGCATTTTATTTTTTTTTGCCCATGGACCACCTTATTTTAATCCATAATTTCATTTTATACATCTTTGTGAGCATTTTTTTTTAAAAATTTCATTGAATTCTATTTATTTTGTCACATTCATTTATGGTCAAACCTTTCTAATGTTAATCCTTAATAGACTTAAACGCAAAATTAAACAAAAGTCACTCAAGCGTAAAATATAGGTCAAAGCCACCGAACTGTCAATGTTTTGGGTAGTAATCATCACGGCAATTAATTTGATGAAACATCATATTGGTATAAGGTGTAGTTGTTGGAAAATTAAACAAGAGTCACTCCAGCGTAAAATATAGGTCAAAGCTACCTTACTGTCAATCTATTGGGTAGTACTCATCAAGGCAATTAATTTGATGAAACATCATATTGGTATAATGCATAGTTGTTGAAAAATGGACTTTAACGCAAAATTTAACAAAAGTCACTCAAGCGTAAAATGTAGGTCATGGATTTCTAATTGTGAATCAAGGTGCATGTACTGATGTAATATTATCAAAATATTACAAGAGGTTGCCAATATATGGACCTAAACGCAAAACTTAACATCGGGACGGACGGTGTAGGTACGTACGTACGGACAAGGGTAAATCTATATGCCCCTTCCACTTCGTGGCAGGGCATAAAAATCAAATAAAAAAATGAAATTTTCACAAGGTAAGCATGGAAATATTTTACCTGATAGCAAACTCTCAGGGAAGATAATTTTGTATAATTGCAAGGAAAATTAGAACATAGTAATAGATGGAATTACATAGGGAACAAGCTAACAAGGTTAATCAATGAACAGTTCATTTAACTACCAAAAACTTTGAAAGGAAAGGGCAATGTCCGCAAACGAACTTCTCAACGCTTTCTTGGGCTCATTTCAGTTAAAAGCGATCTAAGATTCTTCACCCTAGAACGTGTGTTTCTTTGTCATTTACAAATGTAGCTACACTTCTGGACATACTAAGATTTGGAACCAATTGTCTACTAATCCGCGTATGTCAGAAAGTGTAAGGGCTAAGCAATGGCAGTCGACACACTTCTGAAACTCTTATTTAAACGGGTATGAAGAAAGAAATACCAAATGATAATAACAAAATACCGAAGTTACTGATAATTTAATTTCTGCATTTCGACAAATTATGTCTCTTCCATGTAGATAAAATCAAAAGATTTGGAAATCCATATACCAAAAAAACGTGTAAAAGCTGAAAGAGAACAAATTACCAATACGATCTGAATAGAAAATCAAAAATCAGCTAAGGACAGAGCTATGCAAGAGGGAGATACTCCGGTACAATTAAGTCCATTAAAAAGTGCTTAGTTAAACAAGAATAGAATTCCTGGGTCCCCCGCCGCTCATGCAATTTACTAGTATACTGTACAATGCTGTATATGAAATTGAAATATTTTCAAACATTCAGGACAGTTCCAAAATTAAATATGTGGGGATACAAAAAGGATAGACCACGGCAGATGTTCCCACTTGACCAAGGTATTAGTGGAATTAACATTTGGTATAATTTTCATGAAAATCTGTCAAAATTTGTCGCCATGAGACCGCTTACAAGGTAAATTTTTGGATAAAACAGAGTCATTATTTTCGACAAAGTCCCATAACTCCGTCAAAAAATATTGACCGAGGCTGATTTTCAAACTTGACCAAGGTATTAGTGGTATAAACATTTGATATAAATTTCATGAGAATCCATCAAAATTTGTAGGCATGAGAGCGCTTACAAGGTCAATTTTTGGCTAAAACAGTATTGTTAATTTGGTCAAAGTCCAATAACCCCGTCAAAAAGTCTCGACCGAAACTGATCTTCAAATTCGACCAAGGTATTAGTGGTATAAACATTTGGTATAAATTTCATGAAAATCTGTTAAAATTTGTAGCCACGAGAGCGCTTACAAGATCAAATTTTGGAAAAAACAGTGTCGTTATTTTCGTCAAAGACCCATAACTCCGTCAAAAAATATGGACCAAGGCTGATTTTCGAATTTTAACCAAGGTATTAATAGTATAAACACTTGGTATGAATTTCATGAAAATCTGTTAAAATTTGTAGCCATGAGAGCGCTTACAAGGTCACATTTTGGCTAAAACAGTGTCGTTATTTTCGTCAAAATCCCATAACTCCGTCAAAAAATATTGACCAAGACTGATTTTCGAACTCAACCAAGGTGTAAATGGTATTAACATATGGTATAAATTTCATGAAAATCCGTCAAAATTTGTAGGCATGAGAGCGCTTACAAGGTCAATGTTTGGATAAAACAGAGTCATGATCATAACTACGTAAAAAAATATCGACCAAGGCTGATTTTCAAACTTGACCAAGGTATTAGTGATATAAACATTTGGTATAAATTTCATGAAAATCCGTTATAATTTGTATGCATGAGAGCGCTTACAAGAAAGTGTGACGGACGGACGGACACACGGACGCACGGACGCCCGGCATTTCTATGTCCCCGTTCCGCGTTGCGGCGGGGGACAAAAATGATCTGGGCAACTATAGCAAGGAAAGAGCAACAGGTATCAAAGTATAGTTTTTTAGCTCTTTTTTAAATAATAAGGTGTAAATTAAACAAAACATATCAACCGCTGCAGGAGAATACAGAAGCAACCGATGTCGCATTTTGTACCAACCAAAATCCAGAGACATGTCGAAAACAACGTAAGCACTCAAAGTGTGGGTGTGATGGATGTGGTATCATGTGCCATATAATGTCTGAAGTAATGCACGCTTAAGCAGTTTTGAGCATTTTTGTTCTCTTTCAAGAAGTCACTGTATAACTGTTTGTAAGTCCATAAATAGGAAAATCATCAGGTTCGTCATATAGCTTATAATTCAAGCTCTAACACAACATATAGATTTTGTGCAGAGTTACGGACCTTGAATTGAACTTAAAAAATATCCTTTTCCTAGAGTTTTAATACCTTTTTAACTCGAAAGCCACGAATGCTCTGAGAGATGTCACGTGATCGCTTGAGAGGGACAATGTCCATTTAAATAATCTTAAGGTAAAGAGTCAGTGAAAAAGCTGCGCATTGCCAGTAGATCTTCAGTTTAAGCTATTTGATAATTTAGTAGCTCCCATTCTACTTTATTCTTCTGAAATTTGGGGTTTTGAATTGAAAAAGTTCATATACAATATATTAAAAAGATTTTTGGAATTCGCTTGAGTACACCAAACTATATGGTGTATGGTGAAAGCGGGAGATATCCTTTAGATATTCAGGTTAAAATTAGAATGGTTAGTTTTTGGATGAAACTTCTTGAGCACCCAGATAAATTATCTGTTACACTTTATCGTCTTATGTATTTACACAACACTGGTAATTTTAAGTTTAAATTGATTAAATGTATCAAGTCTATTTTTGACAATATTGGCCTGTCTTATGTTTGGAACGGCCAATATTCTTTACATACAGAAGATATCAAGGGTATAATTAAACAAAAACTGTTAGATAGTTTTTATCAACATTAGTACAGTGATATGGGTAAATCTTCAAGAGGCGAGCTTTATCTCTCTTTGCATGAATCATAATTTTGGATTAAAAAATATTTTTGAATTTGAATAAAACAGATCGTTTTACTATTTGTAAACTGAGGTGTTCTAATATAAAATTTCCCGTCGAAACTGGAAGGTTTGGAATCTAGGATTTGTCATCTCTGTAATACAAATGAAGTTAATTGGTAATGAATTTCATTATTTTTTCAAATGTGATAATATTGAAAAAAAAAGAACCTGAGAGCAAAGTCTGTTCCAAATAACTATGTTCAATATCCATTTGTTTATAAAATGCAAAAAATCTTTCGTTGTGCAATGTTAATGTGTTAAAAAGTGTAGCTTTATTCATAAGGAATGTAGAAAAAACTATTGTAAAATGTAAATGTCTATGTTTACTGTAATCCTCGTTTTTAATTGTATATGCTAGATCTGATATACATGTATTCAACACACACACACACACACACTATATATATATATATATATATATATATATATATATATATATATATATATATATATATATAATTATGAATACTAGTATTGCATAGTCTGTCCCTATAAAGAAATTCGGCGCGACTGTCGCGTAGTTATTTGATCTTAGGGTCGATTCAATAAATGTGTCCCTACCTGATCTTCTTGACCAATCAAACACAGTGATGTTGTGCCTGATTCATTGTTCATTGTTGGCTTCTATATCAATAACTGGTAGTAGGATGCCCAAGCGACGATTTTTTCTTTCGAATTTTGGTTAACGGAATCACACACACCTGCATTATACATTTTTGGAGAGAGGAGACCATGGCGCATCGAAATAACAATGTCGTAGAGATCAAATTTGGTCAAATTTTATTTAAAATGGGGTTGAAGTTCGATTCCTAAAATCAAGAAAAATCTCACGGAAATAAAAGTTGGCTTCATTTTACTAAGAAACCCCTCACGAAATAAAAAAAAAATAACATTAATTTTATCCAGACAGTTCATTGTTTTATTTTTTATAATGATTTGTCATTTATCTTCATTAAATTAGTATCACGGTTACCATTTGTTTTTGAGATATGCAATTTTAAATATTTGCACCTGAAATATATAAAGGATGCTTTCAATTATTATTGATAGTATTTTCTAATTTTTTGTTGAACCATTGTTTAAAAGAAACCTTGAATTAAACTTTTAAGCCTTACTTCTTCAAAATTGAATAAAACATGGACAAAATAAATCACATTTTTGTATTTGATATTACTTGAGTAAATTTCCATGAAAAACACGCACTACCATACAACCTAATAAACCCAATAAAACTTGACAAAAACCCTGTTATATCATATACATGAATAGCGAAATCGCAATTTAAATGTAAAAACATTAATATGTACATGGCAATTCGAAATTCAACCAATTTAAAAATCTCCAACAGATCCACATAATTTGACAAGACTTGGTCTAAAATGTTATTCTACCCTCATATAGATTAGAGTTGTCGCGCTTCGTCTTTGGACTTCGATTTTTGTGAATTTCACCCCTTTGTTCCTTCGGTGTTCTACTGCTGTTGTTTCGTACGTTTCCAGCTTTATCCAGCGATAAAAATTCAAGATTCACATAAAATTTTGTGATTTTTACGCAAATTTAATGCTTTTATATGTTGATTTCTCATGGCAGACATGACACCCATGATTTTTGGCACATATGTACAGATGATAGTCGTGTTTCCGTTTAAATTAAAAGATTCCGAAAATTCAGTTAAGTAATTTCGTATTCAACAAAAATGCCTTAAATTCATGACCTTTTCATTCCAATTTTAACACAGACAAATTAAAAAAATCAATGATTAAAAAGTTACATTCTAGCAAGTAATACAAAATTTTTGATCTGGACTTTCACAAAAATAGCTTCTTATCAGGATATCAGAGACTCTTACTGATTTCTATAAATTTAAAAATACCATATCTAAGAATCTGCTATAGGATACCCCTTGATAATGAGAAATTATAGAAATCGTGACCACGGAAACTTTCTACGACAATGAAAAATATAAAATTTAATAACTATTCCTGCCTATAAAACAAAAAATAGTCGTGTGTTATTCCGATAACCCAAACTCGCAAACTAAGCGTCTTTTTGGACATTGGGCACCCTATTATGGTAGTTCCTTTGTAAAAAAAGATGACAAACTGCTACATTGTGTATGCATGTATACAATATTTTGTCTGTTTTCGTCCACATTTGATGACATTGTGTTTTCTTTAACACAAAAGCTGACAAAAGATATACACGTCACAAACTGATGGTGTGGACAGATTTATTGAATCGGTTCTATTTGTCAAAAATAGCGTAGTCACACGAATCAGTATTTGTTTACTCACTATTCATAACAAATGGATATATACGAAAACCACGCAATAACTTATATAAACTGTTCTGTTTGGTATATCTGTCACCAGAATTAGCAGTCAAGGAGTATGATTTAGACAACCCTGGGAGGTACCTACTAATGAAGCTGAAGGAGTGAGACGACCTACACCAGGGTGGCGCTCCTTTCATTGTGCAGTACATCCAGCACATCCAGGACAGCAAAGGAGCGCAAAAGAATAGTGTGCTGGAACAGTCCTGTTTGTTCTCGGGACACAGGTGGTGCAAGCCAAATTCAAAATGGCGTCCTGTTGAACAAAACGCATTTTGTAAAATTTATCTTTCGGTATTGATATTTCAAGTGGAATTCGTGAACGATTAAAAGATATGTTTTCTTTACATGATTTCCTATATTTTCCAAGTCATTAATGATGGATTCAATCAAGAAAACAATGTATCTGGTCAAGGACTTATAATGCGAGGGATATGCAACTCGTACACAATCCATTTTGTTTTTTAAAATCTGTGGCGGGACGTTCGATATGCATTCACTTTGCAGCTAACTGCTGAAAAAGCTGTTAACGGATTTTAATAAAAATGAAGTTTTTTTCTGAAAGCTGAGACTTTTTTACGTTGATAGAGTAAATTTCATTTAAGTATAGCAAGTGCTTTCTTCAATATACGTGATTGAAACTTGTTATCAATTGACTAAATACCGAAGTTACTGTATTCTGTAAATTATCAAAACAGTTTTATTGATTTTTTTTCACTTCCGGTTTACATTGGTAAAAAAGTCACCACAATTTGCACCTATAGGCTCTAAAAGTAGTTCACAGAATTTCCCAAAATTGATACTCTTAAAGAGTGGCATCTACTGCACTGCTAGAACAATTTTTTGTGACCATCATTATTATATTAATGTTGTTTAAATGCTTTAAAGATAGTGTACCAAAATTTACAAAATCTCACATCCCACGATATTTTTCCAATTTATCATGAGATGCTTATCCTTCTCATTATACTTCCTTGGTCTGTTATATTTTCCTGTGTAGGGGGAGGACATTTCCTATACAGAGGTATATAAGCCCCCATGCCGCTGAAATAGGTCTGTATTTTTTGCAGTTTTAATGGGTATAGGAATTTGTGACAACTTGTATGCCAGTGAGTTGTACATGTGAATTAAATGAAAATGGCAAGATCCCCTACTTATTGCTGTATTTAATTAACTTTACCTTTGAAATTTACTGTATGAATGGGTCTAAATTTTGCTCAGGGCACTACACACATGAATGGGGGGGGGTAAAAATGCCAGGGATAGGTCTGTACCCACCTGAGGTCCTCGGCGATCTCCCTTGCTTGTGAAATTATAATACACATGATACAGTGTAAGTGTAACATAAAATTTTGTCCTCCATCAAATAATGTCCAAAGGACAAAATTTCATATGAAATAATGTCTATGAACACAATTTCATTATGAAATTTTGTCCAGGACACAATTTCATTATGAAATAATGTCATCTGCCATGAAAAAATGTCCATCATTCATTAACTCTATTTCATAATAAAATTTAGACGTTGAAAAAATTTCATAATGAAATAATGTCCATGAAATTTTCCCAAAATTTCCAAATCAAATAACTTCTGAAAAATCTAAGCAAAAAAATCCGATGATTACAATGATTTGGATGCATGCTTGATACTGGAATCATTATACATGTTACATATAACTTTTCATTAACATGAAATTAGTTTAATGAAGGATTCATAGAAGGTGTCTTTTCAGTATGTAGGAGGCTGTCTCTATGCTCCTTTTTTATGTCCACTCCACCAAAAGGTAGGGGGCATATCTGAGGGGCATATTGTTTTGATACCCTTCCATTCATCCTTCCTTACGTTTGTCTGCCCATATGAGTCTACAAGTGTCCATATACAAGTAAATGTTTGTACTTATAAAAAGTTTTGTTAGTAGCAGAAAACATATCAATTTTTGTGCTTGCAATACTAGCCTTTTTAACTGGTATATTGTATATTAGCATCAAAGCTGTGTTAGAGACACAATTATCGCGATGGCATACTTCACTCTTTTTCTGGTATTCTCCATCTATTATAAATTGATTCTAAACTTTACTTGTATCATTTTTTTTTAATTGTTAATTTCATAAACTGTGTGACTTTAAAATTACGACACTATAATGATGCAGTTAATGTACAAAATTCCATAACATGTTGTCCAAAATGTAAATTTGAATTATCTCCCTTCTGTATGGACATAATTACACGATACCTTTCCATGAAATAATGTCCTATGTTGTAGGGTGCCCAAGCGACGATTTTTTCGAATTCGGGTTAACGGAATAATACACACATGCATTATACATTTTTGAAAAGAGGAGACCATGGTGCACCGAAATAACAATGTCGAAGAGATCAAATTTGGCCACATTTTATTTAAAATGGGGTTACAGGTCATTTCCTTAAATCAAGAAAACTCTCGCAACTAAAAGTTGGCTTCATTTTACCAACATTTTCAAAAATAATGTTTATTTTATTCAGACAGTTCAATTGTTTTATTTTTTTTATAATGATTTGTCATTTATCTTCATTAAACAAGTTTCACGGTTACCATTTTTTTTTGAGATGTGCAATTCTAAATATTTGCACCTGAAATATATGATGGACGCTTTCAGTTATTATGAATAGTAATTTCTGAGTTTTTGTTAAACCATTTTTTAAAGGAAACCTTGAATTAAATGTTAAAACCTTACATCTTCAAAATTGAATAAAACCTGGACAAAATAAATCACATTTTTACTCGCAGTTTTCTGCGGGTTATGCTGTCACACAGGACGATAGTACGAGAAATCCACCGGGTTAAATAACACACTATATTATACAATATCATACACCCCTTGAAATCATTGATTTCTTGCATTTGCATTCTTGAATGCAATAAGTATAAGTAAAACCAGTCCAAATTCAACCATACACTTTAAAAAATTATCCGGAATGAAATGATATATCTAACGCCAAGATTTGGGATTATATTGGGGGATAATGCATTTCAACTGCGGAAGGATCAACGAGCGACGCGTTTAAATAACAAAATAGTACCGCCCATATCATCTGTCTTTAAACTCACCTTTGATTTATAACGACGACGGAAAAGGCTGTTAAATTGTATATAAATTATGCAGGCTGATCAGATGGTTGATTATTAATTAATATTGCACAAGCACGTTTATATCGGAGTTATTGTAAATAAATAGCGTGTATAGGGTATTTGTATTTACATAATATCCACTTAGGATATACAACAATATTTTTAGGTATATTTGTGCCAATTCGTATGAAAATGTCACAGTGAATTCGGTATTTTGTCAATATTACATACAATCCGTAAATGAAGTTGTTAATGCAAATTAACCGCAATCTGTGGTGCTGGTGTTTTTTTTGTTTTTGTTTTTTTTCTTTTCTTTTTTGGGGGGTCAATAAGTGCACCTTTTCGATTGTAACGAAAAACTCATATCAATATACCCAGATATATTATTCAAGTGGCATGATAGTGCTGGTATAATATTTATGTAGCTTCGACCATGTGCAGCTTACTACTGTGGTGAAAGTTTTTTTTCATTGACGGTATTCTATTCATTGCATTGAAACACACATTTTATCGTGAATTGTATTTTCATCTCGTACATTATTCACCCTGAAGAATTAGCCAGATGATAGTTATTCAGTATTCATTGTATTAAGTTATGTAACATAAACATCTTTAGGACTGAAGGGGGTTAATTTAAATTTGGCATGCAACATAAGCAATTGACAACATGTCGAGACGAGTTGCATACAAATTCACCAAAGGATCAAAGGGCATATTATCGATACTTTCATGCATGATTAGATCAGATGGAGATTCCAGGAATGTAATAAACTGGGCTAGCAGTGCATTAAAATTTGTATTGCCATTGATTGATAAATAAGACAGTGAATATTATCTTAGGAGTCGTGTTACTATTAGAAGTTGAATTGGTTAGAATTTTGTTTGTTTATTTTTTCTGTGAAAACATCGTTGTTTACATGTCATCATGACAACTATGCCCTTAAAAGGTTACATAATTAGGAACTTAAAATTACTCTTTTCAACAAAAATGAATTTCGAAATTGACCTTATTTCATTTAGAATGGACAATTATGTACAATATTTTAGCGTTAATGAGAATTGCAACAGAAATAACATTTCACTTTACTGAAACTGTACCATCTTCGTCGCAAAATTAAAATTATCAGTTTATTAGGGTAAAAAATCCTTTCTTTATTTTTTGACAATGAAAAAAAAAATGTTCCTATTTCGTGACATTGTTTATAAAAACGCTGTTCTGTGTATATTTTATAATATCTACCTCTTTAAATGCATAATATAGGATCAATTATACTGTTTTCAAAAAGTGAATACATGCAAATCAAGCAGCACAACAATGCTAAAAATGTTTTTCATTTTTGACTCACCACGGATTTTAACAATGAGCAATAAGCATTTACATAACATAAATCAATTATCTTTGTTCGCAATGAGTGTCTTTGAGGAGTAAATTTCAGTTCTTTCAATATACTGTATCAGAAGATCTTGATATTGGAATATCGATGATTCAAGCTGACCAATACAGCTTCAGCTGAAGATTTGTCACATTGCTTACTGTATAGGAAGAGATTTGTTTATGGCAAGATCTTAGATATAATGTGTTAGTCCGTCTACATAAATTAATGATAGTTAAATTAGAGCTCTGGTTCAGAAATTATCAAGAGGTTTCCACAGATATCTTGCATAAAGACAGGCTTACACATATGTTTACAAAATGGACTTTGTTATCTATGTGGGCTACAAAATAAAAAAAAAAGTAAAAAGTGTTTGGTCAAAACAATATTCACATCAATCTTAATTTTATATAATACTGGAACATCATTCATTTTGGAGATATGCTTACCCAAGCCAACGGAACTGCGAGTAAACAGTACTTCAGTACTTTGATTGTTTCTGGTATTACTTAAGTAAATTTCCATCAAAAACACGCACTACCATAAAACTTATAAAACCAATAAAACTTGACCAAAACCCTGTTATATCATCTAGATGGATAGCGAAATCTCAATTTAAATGTTAATACATTAACATGTACATGAGAATTCGAAATTCGACCGATTTAAAAATCTCCAACAGATCCAAATAATTTGACAAGACTTGGGTCGCGCTCCTTTCGCTGTGCAGTACATGTTCTAGACAGACTGTTGTGGACTGGCCAATGGAATGAAAAATGGACAGGAAGTTGTAGCAAATTGGAAATATATTCCTCCATTTTACGCAGAACTACAGGCATACACTTTAAATGGACTGAAATCAATGTTGGAAACAAGTTTTCAATCAGAGACATACAATCATTAAATATGTGTTTTCGTGATTGTGATCCAATGCATAAACAATTTTGTAGAGAGGATTCTTTGCCCGATTTTCATAAAAAGATGTACTTTTTAAAATAGCTTGGCATTTTTATATTGTCATAATTCAAAAACAAACAAACCTTTAAAGTTTTTTTTGACCGGGTGACATACATTCAACCAGACTGAACATGAGCTCTGAAAGAGCTTTTATACCAACTTAACGTCAAAATTTTATATTTTGTCTATGAATTTTTTTATGCATACTTTTTCTAAAGATATACGGGGGGGGGGGGGGGGGGGGGGGGGTGATTTAACTCCTAGCAGCCAGGATTATGGATTAACACTAATATGAGCATGTTTTTGCAAATGATCAATAAAACTCTATTTAGAGTATAACATACTTGTGGCTGCACTTGGTTCCCTCACCGATGTTAAATTGTCTTGAAAAAATTTAACTACTATCTGGAGCTTCCAATTTCTGAAAATAAGCGGTATATATTCTAGGATGAAGAGTATTGGAACATATATTCATTAAATTGGTGATTAGGTATATCATTTCCATTCAGTATCACTGACATCAGTCTGTGTGTCTGTATTTGAAATTTGACTGCTTTATCTGATTTATTTTTAAATGATACATCCCCAAAAAACTGTGAGCAAAGCTCACTAATACAAACCCCCGCTCCCCTATTTGACCCAGAAGTAAAAAATTAAAAAAAAAAAGAAAAAAAAAATCAAGTCATATCAAATTTTAAATAGCTGGTGCACAATCGAAATATCTACTGAACATTCTGTGAAAGTTTCATTGAAATTCACCAAGTAGTCTAGATGGAGTTGTCGCCACAAAGTATATGCCACTATTGCGGACGGAACGAACGGACAGACTGACGAACTAACACCATGATCACTATATTACCCCGGCTAAAGCGGGGTATAAAAAAGACTCACTCTTGTAAACGCTTTGCGAATGTGTTTTTACTATTGTTTGTAAATTTGCGCATGGATATATTTATATGCGTGTGTATATTTTGTGCATGTAAATGGGGCAATTATGTCTAAATGAATCGAAAAGTATATACTAGTATGTAAAGTTTAATGCCTTAGATAAACGAAATTTGAATAAACACATTATGAATTTATTACTCTTTGGATTTCCGATTTTCCGTTTTGCTTCGATAATCCTTTGATTTTTATTGTTGCGAAATATAAAAAGTATGAAAAAGAATACTTCGGGCATATTATCTCGCCAGAGACATATGTCTCTGATCTCATCATGCAAATTTAACCAACAAATACTAATAAATATTTTCGTCTAGATTTATTTTCCATTGTTAATCATGGTCTTAGTCCTTGTTACGAAGAAATATGTCACTTTTGTAACAAGCGTAGAAACGCAAAAATAACGGACCAACGGAAGTATTTCTAGTGTTGTGAAACACGTTTTCATCGTACGATGTGAAGTTGATTTTGC
>MJUU01000807.1:3241-50846 GCA_002080025.1 Modiolus philippinarum
CTTTATATGTCAAATTTTCGTAATTTTATAAATCGTCTGCAACAATTTCAAAGATCTTTTCCTCTGAAACAGCTGGGCCAATGGTAACCAAACATGGCCTGAATTTTCAAATTTGTGTTTGATTAGTCCGAAGACCAAACAACATGACCGCTGTTATTAAAAATAAAACATAGGGGTAAATTGCTGTTTTCTGCAAATAACTCAAAAACCATTACAGATATCAAAAATAGTAATGGTGCATTACATGATACCCCGCCATGTTTCAAAAAATTTCAAAGTTTAAAGAGGCATAACTCCAGATCCCTATGTACTTCTGAATCCAAAATTGTACTTGGCCTGTATTTTATGGTAAACAACTGATACACCAAGTTTGAAGACAGTATGTTATTTTATTCACAAGTTATCAGATGGAAACCCTAAGACTCGCACAATTTTAAAGTTTCAAGGGGCATAATTCCACAACCCCTTGGATCTCTTTACCAAAAATCAAGCTTGGTCTGAGTTTTTGGGTAAACAAGTTACATACCAAGTTTGAAGACAATGTATTATTTCAATCACAAGTTATCAGTCGGAAACCCTAAAATTCGCAAAATCTCAAAATTTTAAGGGGCATAACTCCGGAACCCCTTGGACCTCTGAACCTGAAATCGAAATTGGCCTGAGTTTTGTAGTAAACAAGTTACATACCAAGTTTGAAGACAATATATTATTTTATTCACAGGTTATCAGTTGGAAACCCTAAAATTCGCAAAATTTCAAAGTTGCAAGGGGCATTACTCCAGAACCCCTTGGACCTCTGAACCCGAAATCGAGATTGGTCTGAGTTTTGTGGTAAACAAGTTACAAACCAAGTTTGAAAACAATATAATATTTCATTCACAAGTTATCAGTTGGAAACCCTAAAATTCGCAAAATTTCAAAGTTTCAAGGGGCCCCTTGGACCTCTGAACTTGAAATCTAACTTGGCCTGAGTTTTGTATGAAACAAGTTACATGTAACTTTGAAGACAATATATTACTTCATTCACAGGTTATCAGTCGGAAACCCTAAAATTCGCGAACTTTCAAAGTTTAAAGGGGATAACTCCAGAACCCCTTGGACCTCTTAACCAAACATCGAGCTTGATCTGAGTTTTTGGGTAAACATGTTACAAACCAAGTTTGAAGACAATATATTATTTCATTCACAATTAAGTTATCAGTCGGAAACCCTAAAATTCGCAAAATTTCAAAGTTTCAAGGGTCATAACTCCAGAACCCCTTGGACCTCTGAACCTGAAATTGAACTTGGCCTGAGTTTTGTAGTAAACAAGATGCATACCAAGTGTGAAGACAATATATTATTTCATTCACAGGTTATAAGTTGGAAACCCTAAAGTTCGCAAAATTTCAAAGTTTCAAGGGGCATAACTCCAGAACCCCTTGGAACTCTGAATCTGAAATCAAGTTTGGTCTGAGTTTTTTGGTAAACAAGTTACATACCAAGTTTGAAGACAATGTATTATTTCATTCACAAGTTATCAGTCGGAAACCCTAAAATTCACAAAATCTCAAAGTTTCAAGGGGCATAACTCCGGAACCCCTTGGACCTCTGAACTGGAAATCAAACTTGGCCTGAGTTTTAAATTTGTAGTAAACAAGTTACATGCCAAGTTTGAAGACCATATAATATCAGTCGGAAACCCTAAAATTTGTGAAATTTCAAAGTTTAAAGGGCATAGCTTCAGAGTCCCTTGGACCTCTGAACCTGAAATCAAACTTGGCCTTAGTTTTGTGGTAAATACATACCAAGTCTGAAGACCTTATGTTATTTCGTTCACAAACCTTCGGGGGATGGACAGACGGACGGACACACGACTGAGAGTATCACATAATACCTCACCACCACATGTGGCAGCTTATAAAAATCTGACAGCATGGCAAAATGATCAACATTACAAGATCTACCTGTCCTGCAATTTTGAAAAAAATCAGAAAACCTGTCTGGGTGTTATTGCCCCTTTTCAGTAAAATTTTCAAATTTTTGAATTTTGAATTTTTTTTATTAGAAAAAACTATAACCAATAGAAGTTAACTTGAAATTGCAAAAATGTTCAGCATACAAAGATCTACCCCTTTTAAAATTTTAAAGAAAATCTAAGTACTCATGCAGGAGTTATTGCCCTTTATTTATCTTTTCTTTTGTAATTTTATACATTTTGCCGTATATTTCAAAAACGATTCGAGATAGAGATTAAAATTGAATAGCAAAAGTGTTCAGCTATCAAGAACTACAATTTCTACATATGTTCAACAAATTCTCATCTCATCCAAGATGGCCATAGTTTAACATAGGACATTATGGGAAAATGTTGTAAATTGTTTCCTCTGGAAAACCGTTTCATACAACTGTATCAAGTTGAGATTAACTAGGCATGGTAACATGATGGTCATCAAACAAATGTATGATTTAGTACTGATCTTAAATCTAAAATGGCCACCACTGCCGATCTTAGTTTAACATTAAAATATATTAAATAAATATTTTAAAATGCCCACAATTCCACTCAAGAGTTTTAAGTGTCCACAAATTAATACTGGGTCCACACAAATTTTGGGTCAACACTTGTAATAGAATAAAAATATGAGGACTGTTTCAGGTTAACCCAAATGTTAAGGTTTTTTCTGCGGAGGGTGTATGCTATTATCAATAAACTGTATATAAATGCACATTAGGGTATTTTAAAACAAAAATCATAATAAAAATCCGGTCATCGCGGAAATACGGCATAGTATGAGGTTTATCCACAGGTTTAAGTGGGTTTTTTTCTGAGAAGGATTTATGCTATATATTATCATTAAACTTTGGTTATGTTGATCACTAAATAAGGCATTGTTCAAAACAGTCGCGAGGCGGGGCACTGTGTCCGTTTGTTCAACTTAGAATTATTCTTTCTTCTCTAGATGTGTACAGTATTTTTATATCAATTCGTACATTATACTTTCCACATTAACAAATAGAATATCCGCGCGTTTATGTGTCTCATTCGCAATGTTTTGAGATAACCCAAAATTAAACATCACGTGATGTTGTAATCTGATACTATTCATGTGACCATAATACCTGTACAGGTAATCCCCACACCTATAACCAATTGGCGACAGTTTAAAATTTTGCGTTGAACTGATAAGGTGTCTCGAAATTTTCGATCAATCATTTTCTTTGGCCAATTCCTATTCATTTGTTATGATAGTATTATAGTATAGGTACTCCAACGAAAAAATTAAATTTTCGCATTGAATGAATCTATCGGCGCAAAAAGATAGTTATCTGCTTGAACAATAAGAAATTGAACTTTTAATCCCCGAAAAAAATTAGATTAAGGATAAATTAGCATAATAAAAAAATTACAATTTTTCCACTTCCGGTAATTTTTTTCTTCGCATTTACCAGTATATTGAGGGCTAAGGAAAAACTGGTTTGAGATTAACTACGTAGAAAATTCAAGAAAACTGATAATACAAGCAAAAGTTAAAATTGCCGTGCACCTAAGTGCATTCATGAATCTATTTGAAACTTTGCAGGTATAAAGTATGAGATGAAATTTAAATACAACATTTAACCGTGCGTCTTCATGCACCATGTCATCATTATGTCTTTGTGCAATGAAAATTGATAAATCATAAAACTGTGCTTACAAAATTCTTCGTTGGAGTACCTATATAGTACTGGATTTTTTTTATGAATCCAATAAACCCGAAACTAAACTATGATTTATATCTCTACTCACTCGTCCCGCCATTTTGAACGTATATGGTCAAGAAGACAACACTGTGAAAGTATTTTGTTTCAGATCAGAAGGGACATGGACTACCCAGTGTTCTGGTATGAAATCTAAAGAATGTCTTAACGAACAAGGAAGCACAATATGACGCTAGGCTAATTTTGGAAACAAAGAAGTTTTTTCAGTAAGCAAGAATACAAGAATTTATAATGGTCATACTTCTTCGGTTGCTGAAAGTAACAGCAGGGGCTATTGGAAATCATTTTGTTTTAATGTGTCCAGAATTCTAATTAAATAACTTATCAATATTTCTTCGGGATTGGGAAAAGATATAAACAGAAAATTGCATATGTCATCATGGTTATAATCAATTAAGAGAGTTACAATTCAGTCGGAAAATGTCTTTGGACAAGGATAAAGTCAACTTCGGTCCCCAAATAAAATTTTAGATATTTTCATGAGTCAGAAGGAAACAAATATTTCTTTAAAATATGTGTAATAGAGATGGTTCAATCAAACAAGAACAAATTTTTGCAGTACCATCTTCATTTTCCCAAAGTACAGGTAATTTTAAAATGGTTACAAAACTAAAGCCTCTGATTTTACACTTTTAAGGCATTTTTTTTCAATATGGTCACAATACAAAAAACAAATAAAATTAATACGACCAAATGGTTTGGACAATTCTTTATCTGTAAGACACGTGCCCATTTATACCACTTCTTCAAAACCCCAAAACACTGAAGTTTTGATATAGATAGACAATACATGTACTTACAATATAAAGTAATGTGCATTGAAGGAACCTTCATTCCAAGAATCCAGTGGTAACAATTTAAGAAATCCAAATATACATCTGCTGGAATACTTCAATGATTGGCTACAGTTAACCAAAACAAATATAATTGTTTACAAAAACGACAACAATATATCGGGTCAATAAAAACAAAAGAAAAATCTACAGTAATTACCAGACAAAGCATCTGAGATCTTGAAAATATCTGTCACGTTTTCTAAGGAACCACATATTCCTGCATTCTGCACTTTGGCATTGAGTACCAGTACCGGGACCTACACAGAAGTGACTTACACAGGTGGCTGATTTCAGTTGGGCATGGCTTTTGTTTAACCGCCAATGGATATAATTCAAAATCATAGAAAAATCTACTTCATCATTTTAGTTTTTGGAGGCCACTTTCAATTTAAGAGGTTCACCTTTTGCTCAAAATGTAAAATTGCATCATAGGTGATGGGTAAATTAAGCCACCACGCAGGAAGGCTGATATCTAGTATCAATAACAGCACTATTACGGATGTCAGATGCTTCCAATACAGGTTTTGGAGGTTATATATGTATAAGGAATCAGGTAGGTATTTCTAGGAAAACGAATTAAACTGAAAAAAACACTAGCACATAAATTGTCTTGAAATGAAACTGCTTTGATGTGTCAACAATTTAAATTGTTTTATCCGAAACGACATTACAAGCCATCTCCAAGTCTTTTTTAAGCTGACAAGAAAATTATGGCAGATGGTCACTAGGAATGTTTGAAAAGTTGCAACTCGTATTGAGGTTGGGCAAGAAGATTGTCTTGACCAGTGGACAATGTAGAACTTGACCAACAGAATGGTTAACAAGTTAATTGTCAGTCATATTTTGGGGAACCAGATGATACATTGTATACTTGTATATTTTTAAAATATTTTCTAAATGTTATTTAAGGTTAATAAAATCAGAGACGTATAAACGCAATTAAATGTCTCTGATAAAATGGAACAAAATAATAACCTTTCTAAAGCATTATTATAAAATGCTTGGACTATACATAAGCGAATGCTTCAAAATACAATTTATAAAGCAGTTGACTACACAACACACGGATTTATTACACGTGTGATGCATATATATCATCATCAAGTCATTTCTTATGTAATAAAACCATAGGTATCACAGGTGAAAATTGTTTATTGGCACAATCAACATCAGGGATGGCTATCAAAGGGTCATAAAAATGAACCATAAAAAGTCTGCGCTATTGAAAATTAAAATTTTTAGATTTTTTTTTATTTCAAACAGTTATAAATTATTCATTTTGAAAAGTATTTGTATTTTAACATATTGACAAACAAAAATAATACAACTGACAATTAATGTTGTTGGGTCATCACAATGTACCTGTCGCCATATTGTCTGGTGTGTGGAGTAGAATTAGTGAAAATGATGATTTTCTAAATGATTTTGACGAGATAAGATCTTTATCTTTAAGTGAAAAGAATTACAACGACGAATAGCCTATTTTATCTTTTTTTCACCAATTAGAAAAGTGTATTAGTTCTCTCACAATTCAGCTCTAAATAGGGGATACTTCACTGAAAATACGACATTTACAATGCCTTAAATAAGGAAAACGTGTGAAAATATTTGAAATTTTAGAATCAGTTTTGACGAGACTAAACCTGTTCCGATTCTCATAAAATTATACCGAAAGACAGAGAAATTTATGTAGGAAAAGCACATAGTTGAACATTTTTAAGAACGCAATTTTAAACCTTGGTATTTTCTATTTTTTACAAGCTATCGTTATATTTCTATGTACAAGCAGTAAAACGCGAATTATAAAAAGAGCGAATATTTTGCTGAAATGTTTCACACCAAAATCGCGAAAGAAATCTGACATGAAAATAGCCAGTATATATAAGGTGACGGTACCCAAATTTCACAACATTTTTACTTTTTTACCTTACAAATATTAAAGATTGCAAACTAACTAAAAATTCATGATTAATTTTTTCTTTATTTTGTGCAAAGTTATAAAAGTAAAGGTTCGAAGCAGCATTGAATAATTCTTGTATAAACTTTCCCGAAAATGCACGGTAAATTTGCACCTAGATTACCCAAATTGCACCGATGTAGGAAAATTGGATTTTTTTTATCTTTTTTTCCTTTTTCATTTTTGTTTCAACATGTTTGAATAGTTCGTTGTGTGTGGTAAGTGTTCAGAAGTTTAAATGATTTTTTCAAATTGTATTTAGACTGTTGTAACAATTTTTTTGATTTAATGACAATAGTTTGTGATTTATATTTCTCAAAATGGCAGAAGCAAAGAAACTATTAATAGAATTTCTTAAGGGATAAGAATATGTTTCAGTATTTTTTTAATCCGACTTCAATAAAAAAAAAATAGCTGCTTCTTTAATTTCACGATTTTTGTAGTTCCCGGTAAGTATTTTAGCTTGTCTCATTAATTTGGAGATGCTTTAATTGTTGAAATCGATACAAAATGGCAGGTCAAGCTATTACTTGGAACACGCTTAAGTTTTTTTTTTTACTTTTGTACTATTGAATATACGTACTTCCGATATTTATTTTTGGACCATTTTATTGATTAATAATAAGCAAGATAACAACAAAAATTAGGATCAGAAGTGCGGAAAAAGTATATTTTGCAGCCTTCACACGAACTTTATTTCATTACGGTAACATTCCGTAGGATTTGCCCTCAAGTTACTCGTTTAATTTTAAATCTTTGTGGAATATGAATTTATGTTGTTCATTGAAAGCTGATTTAGATTTTATTTAAAGCAGATTTAGGCTTTTCTATTTATATTTTATTTGTAATTTGTTCTCTGTCAGTCTTTATACATATTTCGGTATATGGATTTCCAACATTTTGATTTTATCTGCACTGACATAAGCTATCGAAATGTGCATATGCAGAATCCAAATTAACAGCAACATCGGTATTATGTTATTAAATAGATGCAAATAAATGCCTAAATGTTGAAAATGCATTTGATGCATTTGATGCACCTTGTTGAATGAATAGTTTGTTTTCAAACCCTCCCCTTTCTCATACTGGTGCAGTCTAGGTACCCTGTGCAATTTTGGTACTCCCACTTCTTTTTTATTCCCTTTTTTGTCATGTGGAAACTTTAGACGATTACTGTAAAAAAGATGTACGCCGAATTACATACTGTACGGTTGTTATATTTCGCGGGGTATTAATTTTCGCGCTATTCGCGTTTAAAACGATGAGCGCGAAAATTTATACCCGCGAATATTTTACTGTAAGCTTTAATATAAATGACATAAATACTAAAACTAAAACTTCGCGAATATAAAGCCCTATACAGTAACAATCGTCTTGTGTAATTTAAATTGATTTTTTTATGTAAAGAGTATCCGTAAGTAAATTAAATATTGATTTAAAGACATTATCATATACCCATGAATATTCTAAAAAATTCACACATTTGTTTCCAAAATCTATGATAAAATTACATTTGTATTCTAGCATGTTCGTTTTGAAATACATAAAGTAACATATTTATGTGCAACCATGAAAACTACTGAAATCAAACAATAAATCACTAATTACAAGTTCTGGAAAGTGCTAAAATCAAATAATAATTGTGACATTGATAATATTTTTTTCATTTTCATTGCAATAAAATCAATATTTAAATCACTAATTTCAAAAATAAAAATAAATATATCGAGGTCGCATCATTTGTTTCTGAAATGAAACTGATTTCGAAATACCCAGCAACTACTTACTTACCTTGAGTACCTTTTATAATAAATGGATTTTTTTAAGGCGATAATGCACAATCCGCTTCAGATGACACACAAATGAATTGTGTAGTTATGTCGATATCGGAGATCTGGTATTCCAAAACAGAGAATCGATCAAACTGGCACTGATTCTTCAAAAGGTTGGTAAGCAAGACTTTGTCATTTGCTGAGTAAGGTGTAAATGAAGATTGCACAGAAGTTTTTCTGCACCATTTTGGAATTCCAGGAGGGTTTCCTACTTTACCACCGCACTTGATTACCACAAAATCCCCTTTTTTGTATTTGTGTTCTGATGATATCTTTGTTATGCTTGATATATCGAATACCTGTGAACTTTCAACTAGAATTGGAAAAAATGAAAAATAAAACGATGAACAAAAAGTCATTATTTTGCTTTTTTGGTCTTCGTCCAATTGGCATTAGATTTTAGTGTTTGATATAGTCCTTTTTAGCAGCGTCTACGATACACGATTTAAAAATTCTGCAGAAATAAAGTTTTCATTACGTTGGGTGGGTTCCAATTTTACTAGGTTTCGTGTTTCACTGAAACCTTGTATTTACTAACACAACGGAATGCAAAATTTCCTTTCACTGAAAATGAGTTAATTCGAAACCGCGAATTCAAATACACACAAAACAGTGATATGTGTGGAAAAGACTAGTGTATACGAAAAGTTCTGTTTAATGTTTGTTGACAATCCCGCATCCATGACTGGAAAAGACATAGATGTAGAGTTCTTCGACATTAGCAAAGAATTCTACTAAAAAACGGTGCTAGGGTCGTCTTGAACTTTTTATGAGGTATATGAGCAAAGCTCATTGTTGAAGGCCCCATGGTGATGACTTCAAGATGAGGAACAACAATGAAAGCTTTGTTCCTTTGTTTATACTATGTATTTTGTAGAGACTTTGTCTCATGTACATTTTCTCCATATTCTTTCATTGTTTATTTAAGACTGGAGTTTGTCTCTCCTGCAGCGTGGAGCCGTAATAAAGATCCCCCTTGCGAGAGATGTATGCTCTCTATATATTTCAGTTATGGTGTACTTGTTCGTTTGAGAATATCTCACATGGATATACTATCATATCTTTAAAGTTTGGTATAATTATTTTTGTAATTTCAAAATGTTATTCTGACCACTTGCTTATTGTGCCAAAATCTCACTGTTTTACAACGGCAAGATTTCTTACAATTGACTTGATAAGTGTCCTGTGTTTGTCTATATGTTGTAATTGTCCACAAGCCTGAGATACTAGTAAGGCAACGGATAACAGTAATTGTAAAAGTGCATTGCCAATCTAATTTATGTTTGTTGATGATCCCGCATTGATGACCGGAAAAGACATAGATGTAGCGTTGTTCGACAGTAGCAATGAATTCCACTCAAACTGGTGCTAGGGGCCGTCTTGAACTTTCTATGAGGTATGAGCAAAGCTCATTGTTTAAGGTCTCATGGTGACTTCAGGATGAAGAACAATACAAGCGTTGGTCCTTTGATTGTTTTTACCATGTATTTGTAGAGACTTTTTCCCATGCACATTTACTCCATTTCCTTTCATTGTTTATTTAAGACTGGAGTTTGTCTTTCCTGTCAATGAAAGGATATGGAGTAAATGTACAGGGACAAAGTCTAAAAATACATGGTATCATTCATTTGGTAAATCTTTACACCAATATACCACATTATTTTGGTCTACAAGCCTTGTCTTGTCTTGTACAGGTATAAGCCTCCGTCTTCCGGAGCACTCCAATTAAGGATAAAAGCTTTTCCCTAACCTAGCCCTATCCGTTACACATACTTAAAATATATACATAGTAAATAAAAGTTACTTAAAATAGTGCGATTAGTGGCTTATAAAAAGTACGTTAGTGGCTTTTAAGAACGTATTTACAGTCAAAAATACGTATTTACATTCAAGCAATTAACTATTGGTTAGAAAGGAGTTAAAGGTAATATTACGCAACAACAGAGAGAGAACAAAGAACGTTTATTCATACAGAATTATAGATGGCGAATGAAAGAATATGGAGTAAATGCACATGAGATAAAGTCTCTACAAATACATGGTAAAACAAGCAAAGGAACAACGCTTTTATAGTTGTTCTTCATCTTGAAGTCACCATACCTCATAGTAAGTACAAGACGGCCTCTAGCACTGGTTTGAGCGGAATTCTTTGCTAATTATCGAGCAAAGCTACATCCATGTCTTCATTGGTCATGGGTGCGGGATTGTCAATACACATTAATTAAACTGGCAGTTTTCTTATTCAATTTGATGAATGCCCTGTGTTTGTCTATATGTTGTAATCGTCCACTAGCTTAAGACACTAGTGCTTTTGTCGGGCAAAGGATGACAGTGATTGTAAGAAAACTTTGCCAGTTTAATTAATGTTTATTGACAATCCCGCACCCATGACCAATGAAGACCTGTGTTAAACGCCTAATACGATGTGTGAACTTTTAGAAGTAGCGTTATCTCATATTATACGTCGATTATCGTTCGTTTTTGTAAGACAGCTATGACGTCGGAAATTTCTAAGTAACGTTTGCCATGAATATCCCCGCAAGGGTGAAACCGGTAGGACATTCATTATGGAAACATTTATATTTTGTGTGATGTTTTAATAAATTTTCCCTAAACACTAAGGTACATGTTCAACGTGTTTATATATATAAAGTCTGAGAAATCTATTAACTAGAAAACTTAAAAGATATCGGATCGTCGAGACATATGACAATGAAGCACAAACAAAATAATTAATATAAGTCTTAAGATTGCGCAACGATAACTTTTGGTCAAAAATAAAGTGACAAAATTTTCAGTTACAATTAGCAGTGTAAACAGAATGCCAAATATTTTTACACAAAAGTTTAAAAGTTAAACATCTTACAGTAAAATTTACTAAGACAAAATAATAGTGTTAACTATAGAAATAAAAAATATATAGCTATGATAAATAATAAATTATGATTAAGTGAGAGTGCAGTCTACCGATCCATCGTTGTTTTCTGTTTATTCTTTCATCCAAGATCTTTCTCTGTCTTTACGTTTGGCATCACTCGATTGACTGTTCTGTTCAATGATGAGGATTTTCATGCTATCGAAATCCTCGATATTGTGTTCTGACAACCTGAAGTGTTGACTCACGGGCAGAAATGGCTTTTTACTAAGGTCACTTCTGTGTCCGTTCAAAAGTTTGTGAAACGGTAGCTTGCACTCCCCAACATAAATTACAAACGAAACAGCAAATAAATACCATTTCTGCTTTTGCAATTTGTAGTGCAAAATATATTGTACTGTTTTGTAGTGACCTGACTAGTAAACGTGGACGAGTTTTGCATATATCTACATTTGCATTTGCAGTACATACAGTGACTTTGTGGAAAGAGCAAAAACACTGATACAAAAACTGCTGAGTCAGGGATATGGAATAATCAGCGCTTTCTGAAAACTTTTTTTGGTGTTGCTGTTTTTATACCGTCTTCGTTTAAAATTGTTTTTGGGTAGAGCTAATCGGTTTTAACGGAATCTTCCTTCGAATAGATACGTCTTATCATGAGAGCTTGGCTTATAGAATGTTCTTAGTTACATGTGCAGGATGACAGCTGCTGGGCAACAGGTATTGGTTGGTGTCCGTGGGTTTACAATATAAATCTGGACAGTTCACCTTTCGATAAAGAGCTAGTAGTATCAGGGAAGGAGATGGTAGTCTTCGATATTTTTTTAATTAAACTTGATAGATGGGTGCAATCCAATCTGTTGGCATGAAAGGTAAAGTTTTGTAACTCTTCATCACACTCAGTCCAATTCATATCCACATCATCTATAAATCTTTACCAAAAAGGCGGTTTTTCAATTGACAATTCGAGAAGTTGGCTTTCAAAATTTTCTATAAAAATATAAGCATATGAGCCATTTTGGTGCCCATTGCAGTTTCATTTATTTGTGAATAGTATTCACCATTTAAAGTAAAATTGATCTTTTTAAGAACCACTGTAAGCATTTAACAAGACATTCTGTAGGTGGAAATGCATATCCCTCTATACTTATATTCCTCAATCCAATGGAATCGAAGTTTGTAAAGAAGCTTTGGAATCTCGGTCGGTCAAAATTCTACCTAAAATGCCTTGTTACAATGCTTACAATGGTTGTTTTAAAGAACAATTTTACATTCACTGAAGAAAGTCATTTGTTGACTTTAGTAACTTCGGTATTTTTGTTATTTGTTGATTAAAAATTTTGTCACTTTATTTTTAACATCATTTATATATTTTATAGATATCGTTGTACCATCTTGTAGACTTTATGTGTATAAATATCTCTCTCTCTCTCTCTCTCTCTGTGTGTGTGTGTGTGTGTGTGTGTGTGTGTGTGTGTATTTCTCCATGATTATATACTTCAAAATTGGAGAGCAAAAGATATGAATTCGAATTCATCCCCCTCAAATGTTTACCTACATTCTATGTAAAATGAATAACATTGACACTACATTGGCACATTTCAAAATATCTCTTATCTATAGGACCACATTAATATTTTTACCACAAGACAAATACTAAAGTTGCATAAAAACAGTAAATTTCGTTATGCTGTTGTTTCAATGAGTAACCTCTCATCTGCAACATTAAAATCTAATAATATAAGTAGCATATGCACAAAATATACATTGGTTGTGAATGCACATCATATGTTCAGAATCAAAAACGTGCCTTTTAAAAAAAATTCAGGTGGCTAAAAGGAGACAGAAAATCCAATGCTAGTTACATGTATTTAATTTGCCTTTTTGATAAACATAAAGATTGGGGATACTACAATGTACCTAAACAACTATATTTGGCAGGTCTGAATCGGGATGATGTATCATTGACATGTGGTCGGTGTTAAAATGTCTATCACTACCATCAGATTATTTCTGCTTTCGCCTAATTGTTCACCTACATAAGTGTCACACCATTTAACTCAAGTGTCCCATTATATTTATGACCATGTAATGGTCTCTGGATGTATATTTTTTTGGTCAGACGTTACAAGTAATTTTGTCTACTATCAATTTCCATGTCATCTTTATGTTTAAAAGTAAGTGAGAACCGAACCGTCAGTCTAGAACGAACAATCCAAGGACAATGGCAACGTCGAAAAAACAAAGAAACAAAGACATAACATGATCACGGCACAGAAAAGAAAATGAAGACACACACATATACAGAAATGAACAACACGGACCCAATAAAAACCATGGGTGAGATCAGGTGCATCGGTAGAGTTAGCATCTCCTGCTTCTTATAAGACACCCGCCGTGCTGAACATGTCGGTTCCGGTAGTAAAGTCAAATCCGGTAGAGGAAAAACAAACTTTAGTGGCAAAGAGAAAGATCTGTTGTCATCTGGGAAACAGATATCCCATAGCGATCCACAAGATCGTGATGTCGACCGTAAAACTTCTGTAGTGATGACCTCAAGTTGTGGGCAACATGCCCTTGCTTAAGTAGCATATTTGTAAGCAACCGAGCTCTATCAAGGTAGTCACTGTATCGACCACAGGCCCTTAGATAGCGAACGAGTCTGGAGATGTAAACTCCATACGCCGGTGCTTTTGGAATCTTGCTACAAAGAAAGGGGAAGTTGACTATTGGAAAAGTGAGGTTCGACTTTCTCTTAGTTTAATGTATATAATTAAATATGCTTTCCTGTGGAAAGTATTCATAGACAAAGAGTAAAACTTACCTGTAATATTCAAATTGCCTTTACTCGAACTGTGCTTGTTGCTCAAGGATGAAACCTCACAAACATAGTTACCAGAATCGGAGCACTGAACCTTTCTGCTTGGTATTTGCAAATGGATATTTGCACTTTTGTCGGAAAAACACTTGCAGATACTACTACAGCACGATTTTTAAAGTCCGTACTGCTCCATATTGCCTGTGTTTTAAAACCACCTTTTGTCAAATCTAATTGGGCAGTAAGAATTCTCAATGTGCCTGATTCTTCCTGTTTTGAAAGAATTATTTCTGTGATTTTGTCCTCATCTTCAAAGTATGATGTTGTGCATTTAATATCCAGATCTGTCTTATTCAGGGCTAATGGTGAGTTGATGTTTGTTTCCACATATTGTGCAATTGGTTATGAAAACAAATATAGATTCAATCGGGTTATATATATGTCAATTTTCAATGTAAACTAGAAATGACATGCTATCAAAAGAAAGCAGCCAATAAAATTTCAGAACTACAAATTCTTGTTTTTCAAAGATTTTTTCAACCACAAAAGGAAAGTTAGAGGCTTCTTTGAATTTATTTCCCATCCCCGCGATTAAGTTTCTTTTTTAATTAGTAACAGGAAAATCATTTATACAGCTTAAATTTTATAAGTATTGTGGGGAGTGCCGATGAAATTTCGAGAAATGTTCCTCTCTGACTAAATATTAATCTTATATGTACTTGTAAATTACCTCTATATGCATTTATTTAAAACTGGTTCATCAAATTGCAGTTTTTTTTTGTTTTAGACGCTGTTGCATAAAGACTGATATAACTAACTTAGAATCTATACGGTCCTACACTAGTAACTCATATTTGGTCTTGATTATTGTTTTGTTTGATGGTATGATTCTTAATTTTGGACCGGAGAAAATAAAAGCACTTAGACTTCAATCAAGATCTTTGCAAGAAACCAGGACTTATTAAGATGTGGAAGAAAAGAAGCAATTAATCAATCAAGACTAAAAATCAACTTTTTGATGTCCTACTTAAGAAAGAAGTAATTTTTTGTATTCAGTGATTTTTTAAAAAAATTTTAAGAAGCTTCAAGATGTACTGTGAGTTCAGAAAATATCTGGATATTTTTTTTTATAATAGCGATGAGAATCTCGGGGGAAAAAATTGCACTTTTTTTTTAAATCTAACTAGTCGCGCTCTATTACATATTTTACAAACATGCAATTACTACATTCACATTATTTCTGAATTACAGTAATCTTTGAGGTTATTACTTGCTCTTTTCTTTTTGATTCACTAGTACCATTAGCATAACTTCAAACGGTAAATTTAGGTAAGACTTGTGTCACTTTGATTGCGTTGTGTCTTACCGCATTCATAGGTGAGTTAATTATTTGCTTAATGTAGTTATTTCACATTTCAACACGTAACTAAACCTAGTATTTGGTGGTCTAATTTTGCAATAGATTTCTGTTCGATTTTCATGTTTTACCAGCAGATTCACATTTTTACTCATTAATCCTTTTTTGGGGGGGGGGGGGGGTCGTGGATTGGAAGCCAGATGCTGACCTGTTGAGTTTAAAATACGTGCTTTAAGATATTTAGTGGATGGTTAATACCCACACCTCCTACCTTCTACATTTAAATAACCATTTGTTCCATGCGTTTTTATCAAGTTTGTTATTATACCGTCCACGGAATATTCATATGAAAGTGAAAATTGTATGTTATATAAATTAATATAAAGAAGATATGCATTTTATTTTTGTTTTTGTTTTTTTATGGTTATTAGATATTGAATAAATATTTGTTATACGAGTGATTTTTTTTCCTCAAATGGACATTGGATTTGGATTTCCAACTGTTTTGACTTTATCTGAACTGAAGAGACATAAGTTGTCGAAATGCACATATGCAGAAAATAAATTAACAGTAACTTCGGTATTTTGTTATTTATTACCACTGGGCCGATGCCATTGCTGGTGGATTGTTAGTCCCCGAGGGTATTCACTAACCCAGCAGTCAGTACTGCGGTCCTGTCCCAAAAACCGATTTCATATGAAAATTTCCAAATTTAGGAAAATTTGTTCAAAACAAAGGAGTATCTCCCTCTCGCATAGCTCTGTTCTTAGCTTGTTTTGGCTATTCTATTTTAGAACCTATCGTTAATTTGTTCTCTATTATCAGGATTTACACATATTTCGGTCTTGGATTCCCAAATGTTTTGATTTTATCTGCACTGAAGAGACATAAGTTGTCGGAATGCGCATATGCAGAAAATAAATTCACAGTAACATCGGTATTTTGTTATGTTATATTAAGCGTGAATTTGCGAGGAGCAACAATTCAAATACGTATTTGCTCAAACGTATTTCCTTTTTATAACCTGTTCTGTCCTTAAAATATTGAGAAAAAAAATAATTGAAAGTGTCCGACATCCAGTAATTTATTAGTTTATGACTTTCGGAAAGCGTTTTACATGATTAGTAAAGAGATTGTTAAGATAATAGTTTTCAGATGAACGTAGTGATCCATTTACATAATGTTTTGATTGGATATTTCGAAAATCTTTACCTTAGAGCGTAAAACAGAAGTCCTTTATATTTAGTTTGTAAGCATCTTAATAGAGTTAACCGGATAACTGACGAATCGTACGAACGTAACAACTTATCATCGGAAACACACATATCATACGATAAGGGATCTATCTATTCGTATATCATGTTAGAATGAATAATTTGTATTCTGGGCTTACTCAGTCAATCACATCATCCTGTTTTATTTGTATGTGTTTGATAATCAAGAGCTTGTCATTTTTGTCTAATTATCTAGATATATTTCTCCATGATTTTTTTTACACTTACATGTAGAGATCAATCGAGTATTGTAAGGTGCACTCGATTCGCCTATTATTTCGCAAAGGCGTTGAATATTTCTCAGAGGTTACAAAAGGGTATTACATTATTATTTTAAGAGAAGGTCTGCTTTAACTTAGCATGATTCAGCAGTTCATTTTAAAATTTAACGAATATTTCCTTTCTGTGAACGTCATTTCTCAGTTCTACGTACATTATTTCGTTTGCTTTAAACACCTATTGAATCTAAAACATTATTTCGATGCACGAAAATTTAGCATATCTACATAAAGAAAATGTCGGTGGAGAAGTTTGCAATTGATAGCAATTGTAGTTCATGGCAGCTTTCATAGTTTTCACGGGAAATGATTATTCCCTTGGTAGCAATCACGTATTCTGTTCGAACTCTAATAATAGTTTCAATGGAAACCTTTAAAATTCCCTTTGGATGGAAGAAAAACTTCATATGGAAAAGTACGATTATTCCTTTGAGACTTACTGACATTGTGACAACCCCTTGTCTACATTGAGGGTGATGAATAACGAAGACCTACTCTTTGTTTGACCAATGTGAACTGCATGTGTTTGCCATATGTTCTGCTCGAAAAATTATATATATAGAAATGACGCAGTATTGTTTGAACAATATACAGAAATTGTTGCATATTCCTCTTTTTTCTGTATGTAGAAACCAATGAATACCTGTGTATTTTGTCAATTTATTTTAAGTCATATATCATCATTTATGCAATCTGAGACTGTTTTATCACAACAATTATAATGACTTCACCTTTTGCAACGTCCTTCTAAATTTGAGACTATTGAAATGATAACATCTAATTATATTGATATCGCATGTGTAATTATTTCAGTAGACGTCAAAATTTTATATGTTTTCTTGCCCCTCCCCAATACTTTTGTCTCGTATATATACAATTCTAGAGAACGACCAGTTGACCATTTGATTTCAGGGTTTTGCCCAGAAAATTCATTTATTTCATCTTCATGAAAATCTCAAACAATTTATTTATTTTCGCCAATGTTACCTCAGATTATTTATTTCCATTTGAAAAAAATTCCTCAAATCAAAATTAAGTTATTTATTTTCATGAGAAGTAGGATTAGAATATTTTTTTTCACTTGCAACAAGATTAAATTATTTATTTACAAAATCGCCCAAGCATCCCCACCCTTGAAAATCAAATGGTTGTCCCCTAAATCTGCGCGTAAAAGTTTTAACCTATGTCATAAGCAAGTTTTATTCTCCAAATTCCCCCGATGACAGAGAACATGGGCACTGTCAGCTTTTGCTCAATCTTACAATTAGTGCACATTCGGCATGATCTGTTCCAGACCCTTTGTGTATTCGAATCCTTCGCAAATGATAGTGCCATACGAGTATTTTTTCGACATGCCTATATTTTCAGAAATGGAGGGAAAATTTCTTGTAAATTATTTTATCCTGCCATGGTGGTATTTACTAGACGAATACAACCCTACGAATATTTTTTTTTTCGTATTCGTAGGGTAGACTGGTAACCGGTCCGCAATTTTGAACGAAGAAAAGACAGGCGACTGGTTTGAAAACCTCGAATACTTTGACGTCACAGTGTAAATTCTCTTATGACGTCAGGAATTATACCAAAATGGCCGAAGTTGTTTACTCTCTTCCTGGTCCCGCTTCACAAAGAAAATGCATTTTTAAATAGGGTTTAAATGATTGCAGGATAAAAACAATATACGTACATTGTCGGAAATATAAAATTTATTTGTACTCGCTGCGAAACAGGCGAGAAATGCTCGGTAAACCTCGCATTTCTACCTGTTTCTAAAGCTCGTCAAATAAATTTTATATTTTCCGACAATGTACATATATTGTATATTTAATGTCTGTTGAAACCTGTAACGTTTGACAAAGTACATGTATGAATAAAAGATCTAATATGGATAACCACAGACAAAACCCTTTCCAATATAAATAGGTCTAATTCAATCCATTTTTTTTTGTCCCGAGTGCCCCTCCCAACATTCAAATAATCAACCTCCATTTACCCCGGGCATTTACCATGTAATGAATTAACGCTTATAAGTATTACGCGAATTCTGAATTTCAAAATTGATTTTTTTTTGGCATTTTAAGGTATCGCGCTTTTAAAAAATCGACCGTTCTTAGAAAGCACATGTCCCAATTTACACAGATCACGCCAACACTCCTTCTAGTCCCTCTATACATAAACTTCACCTATTAATTATTTTGCATAAAGAGTAAGATTGACCAATTACATTTATACATGTACATACCATGTATACGTAAAGTAGTACAAGATTTCTGATATATCAATTTTACACTCACTTGCATGATTATATGTTCAAATTTTATTTCAGTACATCTGTAAAACCTTTATAGTGTCTATTTCCACGATATTTATCAAGTTTTGTCTGTCTATTTCATATTTCATTTATTGAATAATTGACTGCTCCCGTAATGTACATTTGGTTCGTTCGTACATTTCGTCAGTTATCCGGTTACCTCTATAATAATTACATGTTTGTTCAAAAGTGTATAAGAAAAAATATGATATTGTATTGTTGTAGAGTAGTGTAGTAAAGTAAGGTCAATCCAAAACGAATAATTCAAGGACAATGGCAACATCGGAAACAACAGAGACATATTGATAGCATTGATAATAGCAAGTTAAATAATATCCTGGATAAAAATATTCACTATATTCGTTATATAATTTTGAAAGTTGTTATTCTTCAATTTCATATGCAGTAACATTGATATAATCTTCCTATGTCTCAAACTTATGTCAATCTTAAATTTATAATAGATAATAGCAATCACATACTTACATGAAACCGTCACTGTGTCCTGTTGCACACTGAATTTGTTGCCGCGCATTCCCAGTTCACAACGATACGTTGACGCATCTCCGCAAGATACATTATTAATAGGTATTTCGATGCTAAGTTCAGCACTTTGTGTTAGCTGGATATTGAGCTCTTTGTTGTAGGTCAGTGTTATTCCAAATTGTAATAGTGTTATGTGATGTTCTATCGTACTTTGAACCCAACAAAAAGTATAATTGTTTATTAATCACCTTGTACAGTGAAATAGTCTCAATAACATCGCCATTTATAAGTGGTTTCGAAAAACACCCAATTGTAAATTGTTGACGTTTATACAGCAGGTTGTCAGACGTTCGAATTTCAACTAAATCGATGTTCTCTGAAATATGCATTGGTATAATAAATCATTTTTCCTACTGATATAATTTTGTCTTGCTTTATCATTAAGAAAGAATATATTTTCCTATTTCTTCATAATGGCTAAAAAAATATATATTTAATGTTAATGAAATGTATGAATTGGAGTTACTTAACTTTTGCATTTAGATTGTCGAGGTAATTTTTAAATTATTTTTTGTACAAATATATAAGAAGTTTTAAGATGTTTTATCATTTTTAAACTGACCATTCGTATAAATTTCATTATAATTGAATGAGTACACTAATGGCACTATCAGCAGCGTTAAAAAATTTTCACAAGCATTTATTTTCTTGTTTTATTTTTATATTTTTGTGGGGAAAAAGAATTTGCCCTATCGTTGGGGTACTGCGAAGTTTTTTATTCTGCATAAAACGTCTATGATATTTTAATCACTGATATTTTTTTTCAAAATTCAAAAGACAAGTGAAACAGAATTTAAAATAGAAGTGTGTTTTTATACAAAAACGAATGTCTCCTCCAATACATATGTTGTACCTTTATATGTTGCCATTGCATTTGAATATTACTAAATTTGGTTGAAATCCAATGAGAGATGTGGGGCAATTAGCGTCCACAAACTTAATTTATTAAAATTATGTGACAAAATGGACTTTAACTCCTTAAAAAATTGGCCGATCAAACCAGCAAGACAATAAGCATGATGGTCAACAATTCTGTAAACTTTGGTTGAAATCTAATGAAAGATGAAAGTAAATTTTGCAAAATTTTGTGTCAAGAAGGGGCATAACTTCAACAAAAAAATGGCCGATCAATCCGGCCAGACAATATGCACAACTAGGCATGATGGTCAACAATCCTGTAAAGATGGAAATCCGATGGAAAATGTAGGACAATGGGCGTCAAAACACTTTATGACGGACAGACAGACTGACGGACGGACGACAGACGCAGAAGACAAAAGCAATAGGTCTCCTTCTTGAGAGGGGGAGACATAATAAATGAGAACAATTTATCTCTGTACATTGTATAGATGTTACATTTTTGCACTGAGTTCGCAAACAAATGTTAAAGGATAGGCAGACAGACAGAGAAAATGAAAACTGCAAGACGCCGCATCCGACGACACGGGAACCTTAAACTCGTATAGCATTTCAGCAGAAAAAAAAACGTTTTGAATTTGGAAAAGTGGAAGGCTTGTTAGAAAAGATTTGTGTTTAAGAAAAACATACTTTTTCTGTAAATTCAAAATTATTTTAGTCGAGTTGCAACGATGTTGAACTCGGCTATTGGTTTGGTTATGCGGGTGGTCAGGCGTGCGGGTGGGCGGGCGGGCGGGCGGGCGGCTTTGTCAAACATTGGTTTCCGGATGATAACTTAAAAAGTATACATCAAATTGAAATGAAACTTGGATATATTGTTGGGTACCAGAGAGGAGCCCTGTTGATTTTTGAGAAAGCAGGTCAAAGGGCAAGGTCACGCGACTGAAAATAGACTGAAAATTTCAGAAAAATTTGGTTTCCGGATAACTCAAAAAGTTGACATCCAATTAAGTTGAAATATGGATATATTGCTGGGTACTAGAAGGGGGACCCTATTGATTTTGGAGAAAGTATCTCAAAGGTCAAGGTCACGGTGACTGAAAATAGACAGAAAATGTCAGAAAAAAATAGGTTTCCGGATTATAACTCTAATAGTTGACATCCAATTTAAATAAAACTTAGATATATTATTGGATACTAGAAGGGGAGGAACCCTCTTGATTTTGGAGAAAGCAGGTCAAAGATCAAGGTCACGGTGACTGGAAATAGACTGGAAAATTCAGAAAAAAATGATTTCCGGATAACTCAAAAAGCTAACATCCAATTTGAATAAAACTTGAATATATTTTTGGGTAACAGGAGGGAAGGAACCGTATTGATTTTGAAGAAAGCAGGTCAATGGTCAAGGTCGCAGTGACTAAAATAGACTGAAAATTTCAGAAAAACTTGGTTGCCGGATGATTATTCCAAAAGTTGACATCCAATTTAAATGGAACTTGGATATATTATTGGGAACCAGGAGGGGAGGAATCCTATTGATTTTGGAGAAATTATGTCAAAGGTGAAGGTCAAAGTGACTGAAAAAAGACTAAAAATTTCATAAAAATTTGTTTCTGGATGATAATTTGAAATTTTTTTAACATCCAATCGAAATGAAACTTGGATATATTGTTGGGTACCAAAAGAAGAGGAATCCTATCGATTCTTAAGAAAGAAGGTCAAAAGTCAATGTCAACGTGTCTGAAAATAGATTAAAATTTTCAAATTTACAGTGAAACCAGTCTAAACCGAACCCTGACTAAACCGGATACCTGTCTAAACCAAACTCAATTCGAAGTCCCTTAGTATCAACATCTCTTTATTTTAAACCTGTGTAAACCGAATACTTCTCTAAACCGAACGGAATCCTGAGTCCGAAAGGGGTTCGGTTTAGACAGGTTTCACTGTATTTGGTTTCTCGATGATACCTCAAAAAGTTAACATCATGTTCAAAGAAATATTAGTATTTTCTTTGCAATCAGATATTTTAAAACCTGTATTGATTGAAAAAAATGTAATCAGTTCAAAGTAGAGGTCGCAGTGATTTATACATTTAAATCTCAAGATATTTGATAATGAAAATTAACTTTTTTAATTCTTAGAATTTTGGATATTATATGATGGAAAGATAATAGATAGAAAATATAGAAATATTTTGGTCCTGGACAATTACTTTGAAAAGTCCGCTTTAAATTTGGGGTCACCGAATTTATTTTTGAATAAATGGCGAAAAATGATTGTTTTCTTATTTTTTCTTTTCAAATTATCTCCCCTTAATAGTACATCAATTTGCTGAAAAAGTTCAATATCCTGCATTGTAACCTAATAAAAATGGCAAAGTTGATCAAGTTTAGCTATTAAAAGACATTGAAAATCATTTCGCCAACATTCTATTAGTAAATTCAATTTTTTGTCACATGCACAAGAATGATGAGCAGTTTTAAACTCCCTTACCACTTTAATTTGGTCACATAATATATAAAGGTGCAACTCGGCTTGTGTATCCTGGTGTGCCATTTAGATTTTTATAAATTCAGCCACAGTAGTTATTCGTAGTATGCTCGATTTTCTTATTGATAAGCAATGAAGGGCTACGGAGTAAAGGCACAAACACTCTACAAATACATAGTAAAACAATCAATGGAACAACGCTTTTATCGTTGTTCTTCATCTTGAAGTCACCATGAGGCTTCAACAATGAGCTTCCATACCTCATAGTAAGTTCAACACGGTCCCTAACACCGGATTTATCGGAATTCATCGCTAGATGTCGAGCGACGCTGCATCCATGCCTTTGTACCCATGGATGCAGGATCGACAACAACCATAAAATTGACTTGCAAAATGTTCTTACAATCGCTGTCATCCGTTGCCCGACAAAAAGTAATAACATATTTGTCACATTTGGAGGTGCATTTATCAACATGAAGTTGGTATACCAATGGGCACTAAATGTGCTCCTCTTCTCGCAGACTTGTCTTTATATTCTTAAAAGGCTGAATTTCTTAAGGGACTCGTAAAAGATCATAAAATTAAAGATGCTAGATCCTTCAATCTCAATTATAGATATATTGATGATGTTCTTTCCATTAAAAACGCATCTCTTGGTAAATGGATCCCATTGATATATCCTCCAGAACTAGAAATAAGGAATCGACAGACTTCACTAGATCTACATCTTTGTGGACATCTCGAATTTGACGAAAATAGACATTTCAGTACTATTATTTACGACGAAAGGGATGATTTTAATATCAAAATTAATAAACTAGATTATTAGCAATTGAGAACAACTTCTATTTGGTCCAATGTTAAAGTATGTCTGGCTTTGGCAGTCATTTTGTTTTTCCTGACTGAAAAAGGTTTATCCGATGATCATTCGTGCAAACAATTCAGTTTAATTGGTGTAGCAGTTTCTGATGAGAAGAATATGATTTTGAAGAAAATGGTCATCTCAGTACTAAAAGGGACGATTTCAATTTAAAAATTATCAATTCCCTAAACATTGACAGCTTCTCCTGCTTACGGAGTGTATGTTTCACAGTTGATTCGTTAGGCAAGAGCTAGCACAAATTATACAGACTTTCTCATCAGACTAGTTATCTCCTTGACAGCCTTATAAAAATTCTGTTTCATACTATCATTAAAAAGGTTCTTAAATAGATATCAGTCCCCTATGGAAACATTTGTAATTTCGATCCGCACTCCGATTCAAGATTCTTTTTTTTACTTAATACTGAGATGACTCTTTTTTCAACTGTATACGACCTTTCGATAGTAATTGCTGTTGAGTTGCTACCGGTTTATCCACCATTTCTTTTGAAAAGCCTGTACTAAGTCAGGACCATTGCGGTAGACAATTTTCTGTTGGTTTTGATCTGCTTTGTCTTTTTGCCTCTTGAATTTTGGCTCTTAACGATTCTGTTTGGTAATATTGTACATCTTTGACACGTTTTTAAATAATATTAACGACTCTGAAGATTGTGTACTTTCGTAGACCCAAGTGTCGCTTTTTGTCTAAAAATATAACAATATCTTTCTTTAAAACTAAAAATCTCAATAAAAAATAAATGATTGAATGATTGATTAGTTAGAGCTTAACGTCCAATGAGCAATATTTTAGCTATATCAGGACGAGAACAAGTTAATCAATGCAAAAAAATTGTAAGTAACAGGTGGAAGAGACAACCGGGGTCACGACTTTTGATTGCCACTGGAAAATGGAAGAAATGTATAGGGGCAGCAAATTTAATCTTCCATACGACACCCAGTGCGTCTGCTCTCTTTAGAGAAATACAGAAGGGGTCTTTATACTGCATGGAGCGTAGCGTTTCTCCAAACAGTTTGCCTACAATGGTTCGCGGTCAGGCTTTCCGTATTATGACCTGACTACCCCGCATAGACAGGGCATTCCCCTATCCACCCACTGGGGACGCGCCCGGCAGCTCTATAGCCGGAGCCCCTGAAAACCGATCCAGGTGCCGGGCCTCTGTTAGGAAGACTCATACTCCAAGCTCAGAGGATGCTGCGGGCCTATTCATAAGCCGGGACCGCGCACGGCGGAAGAAATAAATGAGAAATTTCGGGGTTACTCCATATGGAGCTACTTCAAATTTCACAGAAAACATGATAACAATTACTTCAGGAAAACAACATAATTTGTAAATTTATTTTGAAGTAACTGCGTCGATGATGTAATTGTTATTGTGCTTCCCCGTCTGGGTCAAAACAAAGACATTAAAATTGGCATTTACTGCATTAAGGAGAAAGAGCAAAGACTGGTTGAACCATACTCGGAATAATGTTGCATGTCTATCTGAGACTGTTGCTTTTATGAACTAGTGCGTAAAAAGTCCGGCTCAGCATGTTGATCTAGTACACAGCAGAATTCATTTTACTTACGTTTAATGTTTATACATATATGATTCAACCCTTATGGGTAAAACTATGCATTTTTGAATAACAATAATAAATTAATCATCTTTTATAAATAAGCTCACGTCCTGAATATGCATGATACATGGATGTATCGTTGCTCAACATTTAGAAAGTAAATTCTGCTCAAACTGGTGCTAGAGGTACTATGAGGTAGGAGTGGTTGTTCTTTGTTGAAGGCCTCATGGTAACTTCAAGATAAAGAATAACAATGAAAGCGTTGTTCCATTTGCTTAATCTTACCATGTATTTATATGGATTTTGTCCCATGTACATTTACTCCATATCCCTTTATTTGTTCATGAAATATTTGCTACTTGGCGTTAAGCAATCATTCAATCAATCAATGTATTTTTAAGTGTATACGTCCGATAATAAATGTCGTTTTTTACTGTGACTTTGGCATGCTCTATTTAGTGTAAACTGCGCATAGGAATGGTTTTCTTCTTTTTATTTATATTTAAAATACTGATTTTGCTCAACTGTCACTTATTGCATACCGTTTCCAATTATGATCGTTTTTCTGTCTTCGTTCGGTACGTCACAGTCTGGAGTAGTTGCAGCTTCACATGCAAAAATGGTCTTGGTGTCTTCTTTGGAAACGTTATAAGTTAATGTGGAATTTCTGTAATACTGACAGCCATCATAAGAAATACCACCACTGCTCAAACCATATCTACTTCTGTACTCAGTAAATATATCTTCAGACTTTCTCTTGATACACCATCTAATGCAAGTCGGAGTGGAAAATGTGGCACTACATTCCAACTGAACAGTGTCATTTGCATAATACGCACTTTTTTATTTGGTGTGATATCACCTAACGAAATTTGGGACAAGGACACTGGAAAATAAAACCAGTATTTTCATTAATACATCACAACTGATTTGCGACATTAGATAAACTTACTTCAGATATAACTTTTTATTCTCATTGAAAGAAATTGACGTGGTGTTTACCTATTTAGCAACTGTGTATACTGTTTGATAAGCTATTTTTCCAGGTCGATATCAGTTCCTGATATATCATTTATTGACGACCAGTATTACGACCGGTCACAAATTACTCATTTGTCGGTGCGCGAAAATAGTTCCTTGATAGTGGCAAGATTAAGGCATAACTGATGAATCGAAGTCTAGTGAAATTGTTTTAGCTAATAATCTCTCCAATGAAATTGATGGTTGAGATACATAAGTAGATCTGAAGTATAATCACCAATTGAATAATAATAAGAAATTAATGCGCAACCGTTGTTAACCCACATTGCTGATGATTACATAATGATTTTCTTTCATTAGATAATTAATTTGTTGCCTTGAAAGGGTAATTCTTGCAGTTACAATTACAAAGATAATTTAAGGCATTTGGTGATGAATCAGTGTACACTAGTTAAGATGCACGTACTTGACCAATCTGGGGTGAACAAGTGAATCATTCAAAAACGGGGGAGGGTATTCGCATAAATTTTGTTTTAAAAAATTCATCTCATGTCTTATGGGAAAAGACCCACAAACAGAGATTGAGGGCATGTAGGGGACCTTAGGGAGATAAGGAACTGTGGACGGAATAGGAAGTAGGACATTCACATTTTCAATTTCCCCATAACACTGCTATTATGTCTTTTATTATGCACGAATGAAAATGAAAAATAAAATAAACTACAATATATTAGTTTTTATGTGATCTGAATATAGCCTCTCAATGTCAAGTTTGAAACTGGGAAATTTTGATTTTTTAAAGAAAATATTTTCGTGAAAAGAATAACTTCTGTGAAAGCAAATATGCTTACGTTCAATTGTCATAAAATGAATATTTGTTGTAGATAATTATTTTTAGTCTATTTTAAATTATTATGTAAATTTTTCGACGTCTGAAAATTTAAGTGTCCTCAATTAGACAAGGGAGTCAAAATGCGGACACATGCAAAATTCAAACTATAGAGAACATTCATAGAAAATATTTTTAAGTATGGACAGGGACTAAGATATGTATATGTGATTACACTATAGCCAAACTAAAGCTGGCGACTATTATTGAATGAAATACAGACCTACCTGACGCTGTGTTTCAAAAGGAACTTTTAGTTTAGTAATTCCAAAGTGTTTTTCCCATATAGTAAAATGTAAAATCTACGTCGCCCACTTGTACCTATCTTGGAAAAAGGTACTGAAATAGCAATCTACAGAAACTATAAGCTCTTGCTCTTGCTCATTTATTTATGTGAAAACAAAATTGTAAAATTGACAGAAATAGCTTAAAAAGAATGGAAACTTTAAAGATGTTCAAAAACTACAAATAGAATAATATTACCCATTATAAAAGGTAATTTGTTAACAGAAAGTTTTTTTTTCGTTGCGGTCGACTTCTTCGACCTTGTATTATTTAGAATACCAAAGGAGTATATTTATTTTTTTTATTATTATTTCTTTTTTTATTTGCAATTATACGTGTCTGTTATTGGTTTCCTTCTCCAAAGACATGATCAATAACAATTGTTCTCAAATTGTTTGTTTAACTAAAAAGTACCGAATGTTGACATGTGCAACTACATTTTCTCCCATAAATGTTACTAACTATCTATGACCATTTCCTTGAGATTGAAAAAATACGCATTTGTTTTCCATTAGATTGATAGCAGTTTAGATTTAACAATAAAAAGGATGTTAAACCTTCTCCAAGCAATTTAGGATTTTACTGATGCGAATGTCTTTTAAGTAGTATTTCAACTAAGAGTCAGGCAGTGGGCAACACATCAACATTTTAGATTCTGTATTTTTGGGCTTAGGTGTATTCATTTGGTCATAAGAACACATCCAAAAAAGTTTTTCGAACATATGTTAGGTCTCGAGATAATTTCTGACTGGTTATAAAGAGAAAAAATAGCTGGAAAATTTTCACGTTATTTTCACTGTACTATTTAACTAAATTTTGGACGCTGATAACTCGGAAAACACAGAACTTTTGACGTCTTTCTTGGTTAGTTTTATTAAAATCAAAGATTTTTTAGCCATTCACCACACATTGGGGGAGGGTTTGGATCCAAGAAAACGAGTTTAACCCCACCGCAATTTTTGTGCCTGTCCCAAGTCAGGAATATGTTGGTGACTGGCTTGTCCGTGTCTTCTTATAAAATTTTAGTTTCTTGATAATTGGGTTATTGGATGTGGTTTGTTTCCATTGATTTATTCTCTTTTTTACCTTTTTGGGGCCATTTTGGGCTTGCTATATGGTGTGAGGTTCCTCACTGTGTTGAAAATCGTATGGTGACCCCTAGATGCTTTGTTTTGGGTCGTTTTAACCTGGATATGGGATGTTGTCTGCTTGACATTTACCCCATTTCTTTTCTTTTTCATATCAAAAGTTTTCGTTTTTTTCTTCAATGTACCACTGCACAAATGCACTTTGCCTGTTTCTTCGACGGACTGGTACTTAAGGAAAATGTCGCTAAACGCCTTTCGGAACTACATTTTAAAGAGATCTTCATTAATTGTGCTTACTCGAAAACCATTTGTTTGGATCCCAGATTTTTTCAATATCTCAAATGTTATACAATGCAATACAATTTCTTTTATTGCATAAACACCTTTACATTAAATGGTTATGGCATTACAATTAAACAGCTAAAACATACAAACTATAAGATAGTGTTGACCATGGCATGACAGTGGGGTGTCAGTTAATGATTTTCTTCATTAGAAATAAGACATAATAAGATTTAGACATTTTGCTTACTTAATTATAAGAAAAGTAAGAAATACTATCAATTGAAAAAAAAAGAATATTTAGTATAAATATTGCAAAAAAATCGGCGAAGGTCAAAAATCAAAATCTTTAGCAATGAAGGAAAAGTATATCCCTTAATTTCTTTGAGAATATTCCTGGTCACTTTGACTCACGGTTTCATAAACATCATTGCTAGAAGTGTCGATTGGAGAAGTGAAGTGGTTTATATAAATATGAAGGTCTGGTATGATTGTCATCGAGTCAGCCATCCTTCAAATAGTAGAGAACATATGTTTAAACTTCACCATATGGCCTTCAACAATGGACTGAAATTCATGTCGAAAAGTAAGCTGTAAAAAAGTCCTTAAAAGATCTTAAAACAAAATGTGAAAATATGCACAAAAACAAACGATCTAATATGTTGAAAACCTTGAAAATTAAAACCAGATTCTCTTAAGAGCCTGTATCGCTCACATGGGCCATTGCTAACATAGACAGTCCAAATAACCTAAATCATAAAGGGCCTCCTTTTCAAGTATGTTAATTAGACCTTGACGTTAATTGCTTCAAAGTTGAACTATATTTTCTGATTGCAACCATTTTGGATATGTTAGTGGTTAGACCAACTACTAAGTTGAAAAAAAAAAAAATCCTAAAGGCACCACCAAAGAACAATTGTGACTCAATTTGGTTGCAATTGGCCTAATAGCTTTTAGAGGAGAATACCATTCATTAAATGTGTTTTTCCCAACGGGTACAATGTTAAGCTAAGTTTCCCGTCGGCGGTCATCTTGGTTGTAGTTCAGACTTACCAGACATATTTTTAAAGAGACCACCCAAGGAATGATGTGGCCAAATTTGAATGAAATTTGCTTAGATGTTTCAGAGGAGAAAATAGTTTTAAATGATTTCAAATTTGGTCTAATATTAATCAATGTTCCCCGCTGGCGCCCACCTTGAATGTGATGTAGTTATATTTATTCAAATGGGCCAACTAAGGACTATTGTGACTAAGTTTGGTTCCAATTGACCTAGTAGTTTCAGAGGAGAAGATCTCTGAATGTGTTTCCCATAGGTTACAATGTTAAACTAAGTTCAACACTGGCGACCATCTTTAATGAAGTGTGGACTTGCTAGAAATACTTTTTTTAAAGAGGACCATCCAAGGACTCTTGTGACCAAGTTTGGATAAAATTGTCTTTGTTCTTTCAGAGAAAATCTTTGAATGATTTCCAATAGGGTCCAATGTTAAACTGTTCCCGCTGGCGGCCATCTTGGATGTGATGCGGACTGCAGGACACGTTTTTCAAAGGGGCAAACTAAAGACTATTGTTGTAAAGATTGCTTCCTATTTTCCCATTAGTTTTTCAGAATGAGATTTTAGAAAATGTTTTTCCCATCTTGGAAGAGGTCGGACAATAAAACCATGACCAATAAAATGTATTCCTTGACATGCTGAATATTTTTGCAACTTGAACTTTACCTCTATCTCGAACTGTTTTTGAAATATAAGACAAAATATATAACATCACGAAAAAAGTCACTTATAAAGGGCAAGAACTCGTACTTGGGTATTTAAATCTTCTTCAAAGTTGCCATGTGGGTAGATCTCAATATCCTGAACATTTTTGCAATGTAAACTTAACCTCTATCTGTTATAAGAAAAAGCATCCAAATTTTAAAAATTTTGCGGAAAAAGGGCAATAACTCTTAAATGGGTCATCCAAATTGCAGGGTGGGAAGATCTTGTCATGCCGAACATTTTTACTCCATGTCAGATATTTGATATTCGTAACTGTTTTCGAGTTACATTTTTTGTATTTGACAAAAACTGCAATTTGCTCCTATGTTAAATTTTTAGTAACGGCGGTTGTGTTGTTTGACCTGGAACACAGAAAATAACAAATTTGAAACTAGATACTCTAGTGATGATTGACTTGAAGTTTGGTCCAATTTGGCCCAGTGGTTTCAAGGAAGAAGATTTTTGAAAGTGAGCTAACGACTGAAGGATGGACGATGGATGAAGGACGTCAAGTCATGGCAAAATCTCACCCTGGCATAGCCAGGTGAGCTAAAAACGAATAACGAACAACAAAAAAACAATTAAAAGCTGACCTAGCTTGGGACAGGCACATTAATGGTTGCGTGGTAAACTTAAGTTTATGAGCGCTCAAATCTCCCATTAATAATTTGATTTAATACCGTATAAGTGTTGTTTTTTTTGCGGGACGCAAATTTCACGATTTCTTTTAAAATTGCTGGATTTTATTTTCGCGGGACTCAAATTTTCGCGATTGCTTATCATTTACTGTATAAAGTCTCATATAATTTATATTTCGCGGTATTCAATTTTCGCGACTTCAGAATGGTCGCGAATAAAGCGAAAATTAAGTCCTCGTGAAAATAACCACTTATACGGTATGATGAAGTTGTGTCTAGTGACGATAAACATGTTGGTCTTTACATTTGATTAGTACTCGTAAGTTTTCTGAATTGATGACCCTGGTTCTTAAGCTGATAACTTCGACAGGAAAAATATTTGTAGCTTCAGAATTATTTTTAAAATTTACAAAAGGCTACCAAACATATCAAAGTAGAAATTTTGACTATTATTTTATACACAGACGCAACAAAAAATAATAAAAAATATTAATATACTAACTAGTATTAATTGTATTAATTAGAGTTCAGTAGTTTAAATAACGATATATCTTTTCTGTGTTTCACTTTTTTCAATCGACTGAATGGAAAATATATTGCTACGAAAAGAAAGCATGTTTAATTCTGAAAACTATTAGAATCCCGTAAAGGTTAAGTATACATGTATGCTTCCAATGGATAGATGCATTGTCATTTCAGTTCGCAGTCATCAGCATCATTTCTGCAAACAGCATTAAGATAAACGCTTTATTTCTATCTATTATTTTGCAACATGTTGTAACAATTTTAGCCCTAAGTTGATATCATTTAGTTAGATATGTTGATAAAACACATTTCCTCTATCACACTTTATCAGCTATCTAATACTGTTGATTATCTAGACACATTAAAACCTTGTGCGATCAAATATGCTCTGTTTGTTAAAATTATTACTTTTCAAACGTCCGAGCGTTTTGCATCGACATTCGGTTCTGCATTTTTAACGTATTCAGTCAATATTTTGAAACGGAACTAAGTTATTAAATCACTTCAGGCATAATTCCACAAAGATGTGTTTTCAGCTGCTGGCAAATTTTCATACATTGTATGAGGCAATAATTACAACTGCTATTGCAACGTCCAATTTCATTACTCGACGTCATTAACAAAAAAGAAATTATTTCTCGATAAACGCTCCTTGTCTATTAGTACGCTTCGACGAAACATAGTTGAAGAATATGGTGACGTCAAAATCAGCGAGAACATCGTACCATGTTCAAGAGATTGGAATTATAAGAAATAAAAGTAATATTTGGGGAGTTTATGGATGTTTAATAAGGCCTTTCACTCACAAACTTTTTATTTAGCCTGTGAGTCAGTGGGCCGCGTTTACAGATCGATAACTCCTCCAAAGTTACTCTTATTCCTATAATATTGTCAAGTTTCGGGTCAGATCTATAACATTTATGATTACACGATACACAAGTTTGCCTTGATCTTTGATTTTTGTCATTTGTTAGGTTATTTTGCTTTTAGAACGATTATTTGAATTCAAAGTCTATATACATTTTACCTACGTTACTGAGTTCGAAATTTTTAAGAAAATTTGTTTTTTTAAGGAACTAAATGGGAAAAAGGCTTCGATACCTTTCAAAATAAATGTTACATACTTGCATCTTGAAAAATAACAAAATACCGAAGTTACCGTTAATCTATTTTCTGCATATGCCCATTTCGACAACTTATGTCTAATCAGTGCAGATCAAACCAAAACATTTTAAAGTCCATTAACCGAAAAACGTGTAAAAGCTGATAGAAAACAGATGTATTTCCTCATACGCATGATCAGCAATCTCTAGCGAATTCTAATTCGTTTCTTAGGAAAGTAATTTTCTGAAGCAAAATGTTCGTCACTTCCAGTTTATTCCGATCCATTCCAACATTAACATTCGACATTATTTCAATGGTTAAGAAAGATCGAAAGCATTACTCTAAGCTCAGACTGGATAAATTACAATTTTCCTCGATTGTAATAATTTTGACAACTGTGGGTTTTTTGCATGTAAAAAATTTATTGTTTTCCGGAAAGTCATAAATGTAGTAAGAAAATCACACCGCACTACATTTTACAAGTAGAACACATTGGTAATGGCAATAACGTAATGAATAATTAACAACCAGAGGCTCCACGTAGCCTGCAATCGCTTACCTGGAAAATTATCATTTCTGTAAAGTATCAGTAAAGCAAGTTATATTTAGCTACAAAATGAAGGCACATGGAGTATATACACATCAGACAAAGTCTCAACAAATACGTATCTAACCCGAAGGTGCATCCACCATCTCGAAGTTCACCTTGTACCTAAGCTTGACTATTGTGTCACAATATGATAGCCATATATTGGTAGTTTTGAGAAATAAGTAGGAATAAATGTAAACCTTGACTGAGTCTTATGTTTGTTTAGCTTCTGCAACATTTGACTTTAAAACATAACTGTTGTAGAGGTCCATCAAATGATAATTTATGCAAAAATGCAGTTCAAGTGGAGTATAAGTGGATAATTTTCTTGATGATTAACAGATGATCATTCAAACAATTCAGTTTAATTGGTCTAGCAGTTTCTGGAGAGAATAAGATATGCTAATTCCCACGGGTTAAGGTTTAACTATGCCTGGTTGTGGCGGCCATCCTGTTTCCGTAATAATTGGCTTTGTGGTTTCAAAGAAGAAAATGAAAATGTGAAATGTCGACGGACGCACGCACGGACAACGAACACCAACAGATAGCATAAACTGTGAGCGTCAGATTGTTTTTTCGATCGGCAAAAAGAAAATATATGTTGTAAAAAAGAAAGGTCCACTAAAATGCAACAATTCAATTTAATAAGCCAAGTAATTTCTGACAAAATGGACTTTGTTTAAGTTTCTAATTCATCCAAAAATTCAGTTTAATAGTGCTAGCAAGAATTTTTTTTTATTAATTCCTATAGGGTTCAATGTAAAACTGTGTCCGGTTGTGTCAGATTTTCCGAATCGGCAAAGAAATATATATTTTTTGTAAAGGTCCAGCAATGATCGTTCATGCAAAGATTCAGTTAAAAGTGGCTACACCCGAAAATAATTAACAAATCAATCTTCCTCGTTTTTGTGATTTTTAAGATACGAAAATACTGACTCAAAAATGAGATAAAAAGTACCAGTCACCATGCAAACATATAAGAGCTCTAGGAGCTCCCGAAATTGGCTTGGTTTTGCTATTTTTCAAAACACAATCACAATGTAAAACAAAACTATCAAATTCTGTGTTCGATATTAATTATCTGTGTTGATTTACTTATTAGAAGTATGTTAACGGATTACGACTCTATGTGTTCTTTTTAAATACCTCACTTAACTGTTTTTTTAACTTGTAGTGTAAAGTTTACGCTTTTTAGCCAAAATTTGAAACCGAAAAATTAACACAAACTGAGGTTGCAGACATTCAAACGAATTAAATTGGCTGCATTTTACACGTGAGTAGTATATGGGGACAGTTCGGGTCGGATTTGATGAAGAACAACAATAAAAGCGTTGTTCCTTTGCTTGTTTTTTACCATGTATTTGTAGAGACTTTGTCTCATGTGCATTTACTCCATATCCTTTATTCACCATTGAGGTGGTGGATGTTGTTGATCACCGGAAGTGGAAGACACGTGACCGGATTTATAACAATTTTATTGCTCATGCGCAACCGGAAGTGGCCCTTATTTGACCATATTAACCTGAAATGACGTGTTGACCCGCAGGGGTGTTATTGGAAGGTATTACATGAAGCATGCGCGTTCGTAAAGGGAGGTAATGTTTTGGTTGTTGATCTGTGGGTGTTTTCTATCAGTTCCGCTTTCGTAACGGGAGATAACTCTTGTTAGTATTTCAGCGAGTGTATTGATTTCACCCGAGACTTAGGAGAGATAACTCGTGATTTACTTAAGCAGCTTACGAGTGTATGCTGATGTATGCTAACACGACTCACGAGTCGCTTACGAGTACGTTTAAACAGTGCTTCCGTGCTCACTATATAGGGTCTGTAAGTCTCGTCCAATTTTGGAACTTCCGGGTATATGATTTGTACCCGGAAGTTGCATTTTTAACAAAAACATATGACTTTTCAACCACAAAGTTTGGACGTCATAATGCTGCAACGTCAAATTTAAGCGGGAAACGTTTTCAAATTGCAATTTTATCGTGATTTCTCGGTGTCACATGACGAGACTTACAGACCCTATTGCTGCTGGTGCTGCGCCAAATACGAGGTATGATTATTGCTGCTGTTGCTGCTGCTGCGCTAGGATGATTTGGCTTCTGCTGCTGCTGCTTCTAGATTAGAAAAGAAAAAAAATCAAGTTGTGAATTTCAAGTGAATCCAGCCATTATTTTGTCAATCCATAAAGGGTCACTTTGCGTTTCACCAGGCTTGTGACTGGCTATAACTATATAGTTAAAGGCCGCATTTCTCCTGCCTCCCATCACAAATGTCATTGATTTATCCCTTACGCGGATTCGTTGCTGTCTTCAGTCGATGGTTGGTCACATCAATCCAATACTTCAGCAAAGAGATATTGCCTTTAATCTACAGCATACTTCCAAGCTTTACTAGCGTCATAGTCCTCTTCTTCTTTAAACCGCTGGACCGTCTTCTCTTACCGTCAACAAAGGCCAAGACAACACCACCACCACCAAAAACTGAAATGAATACAGCTAAAACATACTCGTGAGTAACTCGTGAGTCGTGTGAACATACTCGTAAGTCATGTGAGCAGTCGTGAGTAGTATCATAAAACAAAAAAATCCATTACTGAGGAAGCTCATCAACACAATTTTTGCCCTCGCATCCATTAGAAAAGCCCAAATAACAATACAATAACTATTCTCACCACCACCACCTCCACCACCACAATAGCCTATCATCCCACCTACACCACCACTGAATACTGAAATGAGCACTCCAGCACTGCTTAAAGTATACTCGTGTGCAACGTGTGAGGGTATTTAAGATAAACTAAATACGGTTAGGATTAAAAAAGATAATAAAACATTTCAATAAAGGAATATCATTTAGATAAAATTATTGCAACGGTAAAACGGATGTATGTTTGGAACAAAACGGATTGAAGGTGTAAAAATTAATGACCAATCAAATTGTAGGAATTTGAACCACTCAGAAGACTCCATTTGCTTTGGATTGGCTGATCAGAATGCAGGAAAATCAACAAATCAAATCCCTTCTTTCCAAAAGTAACCGATCAATCAGAGCCATTGAAACAAATGGCTGATTATATAAAGGAGTGATCGACCGGCTTTGTCAAAAACGTCACGGAACAAATAGCATTTCAGATTGTGCATTGGTAGCATGAATTATTGTTTCTCTTCATGATGGTCCCGATTGTCTTTTCTTGTAAAATGCTTCAGGCATATTCCGCAGGTATTATGGTGCTTGAATTGTCTGTTATGCCCTAAAAGCTGGCTTTTCTTTCGAAAGGTTTGTTGACAACAATAACAACGGTACAGCGGTTGAAAGAAGAAGAGGACTTTGACACTAGTAAAGCTTGAAAGTATGCTGTAAATAAAAGGCAATATCTCTTTGCTGAAGTATTGAACTGATGTGATGCACCTTCGACTGAAGACAGCAATGAATTAGCGTAAATGATAAATCAATGACATTTGTGATGGGAGGAAGGGGAAATGCGGTCTATAACTAAATAGTTATAGCCAGTCAGAAGCCTGGTGAAACGCAGAGTGACCCTTCATGGATTGACAAAATAATGGCTGAATTCACTTGAAATTCACATGCTTTTTCTCAGCAGCTATCATACCTGGTATTTGGCGCAGCAGCAATAAAGTGAAATGAGCACTGCTAAAAACGTACTCGTAAGCGACTCGTGAGTCATATTAGCATACATAAACATAAATTCGTAAGCTCTTTAGTAAATCACGAGTTATCTCGCCTAAGTCTTGCGTAAAATCAATAAACTAAAATGGCGCGTGAAATACTAGCAAGAGTTTTCTCTCTTTACGAACACGGAACTGATAGAAGACGCCCACAGATCAACAACCAAAACATTACCTACCTTTACGAACGCGGACGTAATAGAAGACACCAACAGATAAAAAAGCGCTGGAAAATTACTAGCAAGAGTTATCTCCCTTTTCGAATGCAGACGTGATCAAAGCTGCCAAAGATCAACAAGCAAAAAATTACCTCCCTTGACGAACGCAGACCTATTAGAAGACACCCTAAGAAATACAATAACTGCTGATTGACAACGCCCTAGTCGTCCCGACTAGGGAAAATACCCAACTTCCGGTTAAGAACTGGGACACACGTACTTCCGATCATGCATGCGTCATGTTATACCTTCCCATAACACTCCTGCGGTGTCAAGTGATGCTCGAACACGTCATTTCCGATTAATACGACTAAATAGGGCTTTAATAAGGACAACTTCCAGTTGCACATGCGCAATGAAATAATGTTATACAATTAGACACGTAACTTCCAATTCTGGTTACACGACTTTCGGTGAAGTCATTTCCGGTCTACGTCACTTCCGGTAATTCACCATATCCACCATCTCAAATCCGACCCGAACTGTGCCCATATACTACTTACGTGTTATATTTGTGATTTTATTTTTGGACAGAAAACATATTGTCACTAGGCTTCTAATTATTGCTTCCTTTTCAGCAATGGTTCATATAATGTTCCTGCCTCCGAAAGATCCCAACGGAGTTTTTTTTTTCTTACACTTTTTCAGTCTTTAATTGAAAAAACAAAAAAAAAACAAAAAAAAAAACAAAAAAAAAACAGAAAAAAAAATTATTACAAATACGTTTTCTAAAAATTCAATTTTTGTAGTAATTTCTATAATGCTTTTTGAGAAAAAAAAATCTGTTTCCCGGATTTTATTCCGTGAAGCGACCATCGTTCAAAGTTGCTGACGCCACAATGCTAGAACAAAGGAAAGACGTCATAATTGACTTTGTGTAGTAGAAAAGGCACTAAGCCACCTTAATAGGCCTAGTAGATACTGACAAGAACAACTTTATATAAATTCCTTTAAGGTCCACTGTTTGACCATCTGCACTGTATGTGTAGTGTATTTAGTCAATGCACTGTAGCTTGACCATCGGACTTTAGCGCGACCATCGCATTTAAGCGGTCACGCTAAAGCGCTTTTCTTGTTTTTCCGATCGGCAAGAAGCATAACTTCGTAGCGATCCATAAATAAGTAAAAATAAATAATATAAGTAAATAAATAAATAATCTTTATTTCAAGAGGATAACCCAATTAGCCGAAACTAATCTTCCTGTGGGTCCTCAAATACAAGCATAAATCATAAAATTACATATAATATNTACAAACAGTTTGCCATATAAGGTGTATAAAACAATTCAATTGTATTTTATTAAGATTCATATATACTTATTCTAGTATTTTGCAATTTATTACCATTTAAAAAGTATGCATAACTTTTTTCTTTAAACTGTTTAATTGATTTGCAAACTTTCAAATCATATGGTAAGCTGTTCCAAATTTGTGAGCCAGGATCGTAAACTATAAGTAGTGTTATCAACAAAATGAAATTTATCGTGCAAATACGACGGCACCATATTATTCAATGACTTGTATACAAGAATAGCCTTTTGATAACAAATTCTCTTTTCAATATCTTACCATTTTAAAGAATTAAAGAGTGGAGAAGAAGGAGTCATTAAATCAGCTTCTAATATAACTATTGCTGATTTTTAAGGAGTTTATTGAGCTTTTCAATCCCATTTGTATTACAATTTCCCCATACTGTACAACAATACTCAAAATGATGTAATATATATGAATTAAAATATATAATTCGTATATGCATTGGCAAAAATTTACGATATTTATAAGCAAATTAATTCTATTTGATACTGTCTTTGATACTTTATTGATTTGATCTGTCCATGTTAAATGACTATCAATAAACAGACAAAATAATTTTTCAGATCTCACTTGCTCAATTCTTTCATTTGATATAAAAGTATTTAAATATAAATTGGTGTTACTCATTTTTTGTCTTGATCCAATAATCATTGCTTTAAATGTGTATCTTTTTAAAAAATGAACAGTGCTAAGTATACATTTTTTTACCAAATTGAGAATAAGCGTGTTTAGCAACATGTTATAGAAAATGTAAACTTCGAAGAACAATATGATAACCAGGAATTTGTTGAGTCTCTGTGGAATTCGAAAGTTACGGATAGCTGAAAGTGCATTAGTAAAGGATTTAAATCAATGGATCCTCTCTGCAAATGTATTTGTCTACATCCATTTCTTTCTAGCACTCGGTAAAACATTTGCTTCAATTATTGTGCGTATAAATATACAAGATGGAGAACAACAATAAAAGCGTTGTTCCTTTGTTTTTTAACCAAGTATTTGTAGAGACTTTGTCTCATGTGCATTTACACCATATCCTTTCATTCACCATTTACAGAGCCAGACGAAGATAATATATTCAATGGTGGGATGAAAGCCCACACAAATTTGAAATAAGACGTTTAACCCAGTCGCACTATGTGCCTGTCTTAATCTATACGTCTGTAATCTATCTATTTCCACTGCCATACATTATTTTGATGTGAAAAGTGACCAAATCTGTTCAACCCAATCGGTGCAAAAAAACTTCTCAATTAGACGACCGTACTTTATCGTCAACTATAGCAGTTAAGGTAGTCCATCGTACTTTAGAGTACCATCGCGTTTTAGAGTTCTACATATTAATGCAAAATTTCAGTTCAATTAGCCTGGTAGTTTCTGACAAGAAGAACTTGGAGTGTTAAGACATACGTATAGCATTATCTGCCCTTGGCGGCCGTTTTAAATTTCGAATTGCGAAAAACATAAGGTTATAGATTCATCCAATTTAATATTCTTGCCTTGCGGTTTCAGAGAAGTAGAAGAAAATATGAAATTCGGACGGACGGACGCAAAGTGATGTGAAAAGCTTATATGGCCCTTTAAGCCGGATGAGCTTCTGATTCTATTTCATAAAATACAGCTTTACCTAGAATATTCTCTTGATGAGTCAATAGGAGAGTCTTATCCCTTAACTGAAACGTTTTTTTTTTATTTTTCTAATCTTTTAATATTGCTTTTTTTATATTTGATCTTTTGTGCATACTAGATGTATAGAAATAGTATTCTTGAGAAAGCTTCATATTTGAGAACGTTTTTATCTACATTTGATATAGACTCGTAGAGCAAAAAAGAATATCAGATATGTAAAAAAAGATACAAACGTTTGTTTATTTCTGTATTTATACAAAAAATAAAAAAAAAATTAAATATGGGGTTTATCTAACTCTATACGAAAGTTGTTTTGCAATAGTTTTCACAAATAAAGACTTGGCATGTTGAGTGCATTTTCAAATGTCGGTAGGAAGCAGTGGAAAGTTTCCTAATTTTTTACGTATAGCCGTACGAATACGCTCTAATGAAGATATAAAGGACTACATTCTTATATTTGAAAATATGTTATATTTTCACCTAAAGTTACCCTTTACATTAATGGCTCCACTGTCTTGACCATATCTATCTCCAGAAACTCTGACTTTACAAGTATATCCTCCAGTATCCAGACAAGAAACATCTAAGGGAACTATAATTAACATTAATCTTGATGATGATGTTTTAACTAATTTAGTCCCATTCAAGTCTGATCTTCTTTCCATACTGGAATCATACCAGGTGATCTAGAAAAAAAAGGTAATAGGATTTATGTATTAATGGGTTCCAACAACAATATTCAAAACTCAAAGAAACAGCACTCCAATACCATTTGGAACAGTCTGTAAACATCAAAAGGTAAAAAAGAACAAACTCTATTACATTTCTGACCTGCTGCCTGTTGGAAAGGAGCTCAAAATTTAGAAATTGTGAATCGTTCCAAAATGGAAGAAATTACTGAACAATTAGGTATTCTATATTTTACGTCCTCGACAAAATGCTTAAAGACCGCTAGGAGATTCATTAATTTCAAATTCTTATTCGCATATAGCTTGCATCTTTTCTTATGCAACAGTTTTGTAATGTTCTAGTTTGATGAAAAATACAGAGTGTACGTAATAAACCGTCATATTAAAGATTGATTGATTAATTGATTGAGGTGGGGTTTAACGTCACTTTCAGCAGTATTTCAGCTATTTCATGATGGTCAGTTTTAGTGGTGGAGGAAGCCGGAGTACCCGGAGAGAACCACCGACCTTAAGTAGGTAACTGACATACCTTATCACTTACGATTGTAAGTCGAGTGCACCCTTTTTTGTAATTTACAAATTGGGACGCGAACTCACACCGCAGTGGTGATAGATAGACTACAGTGGTTGTACAGGTAGTAGAACTACCTTAACCAATCGGCCACCCAGGCCCCGTCATATTAAAGAAAGACAATTAAAAAGATTCCTTATAATATGTAACCCATAAGCTAGAGTAAAGGAAAAGGTAGCATTAAACTTACTACATTTCAAGAAATTTTAAACCTCACATATATTGTCAAGTATTACATCTATGCAATTGAAAGAATCATAAAAAATGGCAAAATTTGATTACATCACTTGTGCAGTTTCATACTGGCCATTTTTGCTGAATGTTAATTTTGTCAACATTGATGTTACGAAATCTATCAAAAGGGGATAACGCACCAAAAAACCTTTTGTTAGACATTTTTACTTTTCATCGTCGAAACCGAAACCGAATCCGAAACCGAAACCATACTATGCGGAATTAGTTGTGTTTTGTTTCTCTTTATTGCATGCATATCAGTATCTCATGGGCTTAAAAGTTCAGCTTTCTTTTTGAAATATTCACTGTAGATTTATTTATAAATGCAATTCTATAGAAGTGACTAGACTTTAGGCATTAAATATGTGATCAATTCTACAATTTGGATTTAGAATTTGCTTTTTGGGTGTAATTATGAACAAAAAAATTTACATACATAATTTGTTGCTTGGCGAATAATTCTTATATTTATGTTGCAATTTACAAATTTCATGAATTTTGTTGTGTTATTCATCTTTGTATATGTGAGTGTTTTCATTTTTCTTTTCTATGCCGTGCTCATGTTGTATCTCTTTTCTTTTAATTTTCCGATGTTGCCATATCATGGATTATTCGTTTTAGATTGACGGTCCGGTTCTGACTTACTTTTAGCATGAATAAGGTCTTCAAGGCAAACATTAAATCTGCATTTTACGCTCAATCTTTATAAAGGCCTAAACAAATCAGTTGTTTTGAAAATTTCATTTCATATATCCTTTCAAAAGAGTTTTACATGTTGCGATATATAAAGTTCATAAATTTTAGCATCAATAAGGTATTAAAAGTAAGTAAGGACCGAACCGTCAGTCTAAAACGAACAAGCCAAGGACAATGGGAACATCCAAAAAAAGTAAAGAAACAACGACAAAACATGAGCACGGCACAGAAAAGAAAAAAATATGAAGACACACTCATATACAAAAATGAACAACACGGACCCGATACAAACAATGAATGAGATCAGTAAGATTTTAAGTCTGTGGTTTAAACTTATTGTTAGCACATGACCAAATCAATTTAATTTTGAAAATCTATTTGACGGTATCCTTTTTAAGGAGTTTTATATGTTGCGATAAATAAATTTGTTGAATCTTAGCATAAATAGACCACATACTAAAAGTCTTACTTTCCAGACCTTAATTATGCTGAAATTAAGGTAATATCGTAACATATAAAACTACATCAAAAGAATATGATGAAGTAAATTCTTAAAAAAAATGGATTTTTTTTGCATAAATTTTAAAGATTAAACATTTTAGTTTAAACAACAGACTAGAAATCTTGCTTTTCAAACTTTTTAACACTTTGATTCATAAAATTTGTATTTTACAACATATAAAACTCCTTATGAAGGATATATGAAATAATCTTTTCAAAAGACTATATTGTTTTGGTCTTTTTTAAAGATTGAGTTTAAATTACGGACTTCAAATTTTACTTTTAGTACTTTATTAATGCTAAGATTCATAAAATCAAAGTCTTAAAATCTTACATATTTTTAACTACACGCTTAAAATCTAACTTTTCATGCCTTATTTATGCTTAAATTTCGTTATCGCAACATATAAAATTGATTCGGGAGGATATAATAAAATAATTGTTAAAAAACTGGATTGTTTTACATTTCTTAAGGTTGAGCGTAAACTCAGACTGAAAATTTTCGTTATTTATACTAAAATTCATGAAATTGATATATCGCATCATATAAAACTTTTTCAAAAGGATACTACACGTTACACTGAACTTATTCAGACACTGTAAATTAAGATACTCTTGTGATTAAATAAAGCCTTAAGATGAGTTATTTTATGCGTTCTTATAAAGTTATAACGCATTAAAATACACAAATTAGTACGTCTTTACGTTAAAACATGTTTGGGGCTTGTTATTTTTGCTACTTGTTGCTTTAATCTTATCAAAAGACTCTTAAATTAGATACTCTTGTGATTAAATAAAGCCTTTAAACGAGTTATTTTTGCGTTCTTAGGAAGTTTAATTGCATTAAAATTATCCAAATTAATATGTTGTTATGTAAGATAATGTAAGGGGTTGTTATTTTCACACGACTTATGTTTTATTCTTATTAATAGACTTTTAACTAAGATACTCTTGTGACACTTTAGAACTATAAAGAGGGGTTAATTAAGGCATGCTATCAAACATTAAACATTAAGATCATGTTATCTTACATTTCCATCGTATTTTCAATAATTTAAGGCATGTTAATTTGCAAAACGATAAGCTCTTATTCTATTAAATTATATTAAATAAGAAACACTTATTACGATAGAGATAAATAGGGCGGCTTATTCAAGGGGGTTTAAATTTTGTTTCTTTGTTTGATCGTGAGAAATATTTGAATTTGTTTTATTTTTTCGTTGGACAAGAAAAGCAACAAGAACTCCAGCTTCAAGTCTGCATTGTCAACTAGAATGCATATCCCAGTACTGCTGTTACTGGTAAGATTTTTTTGAAAGTTTTACGCATTTTCACATATTTTGGGCAACTTGAGCTCAAGCCATCATTTGGTGTCTTTCGTCCTCCCGCGGCTTCAAACTTTCAGAATTCTTTATTCTCATAAACTACAAAGTTGGGCTAAATTAAGCTTGATGTGCTGTTTTTTATCGTATCGTGGGCAAAATGCTTGTTTTAAATTGTGTGTCGTACACGAAAAGTTGTAAGTTGTATCATGGGCATTGTTTATTCACTAGGAATTGGATTAGAATTTCTTGAAATCCATTCAAAACAATCAAGACCCCGCTAACCAAGTATTACCATGCATTACAGAGGGGCAATTGGTTGTTGGCCACTTTCTTGGCTTGTTAGCCAATAGTAACTCTAAGCATGCGAATATGCCGTACATTAATGAAATACTTTATTTTGTATACAGACAAAATAAGTGTAGTGTTTTTCAATATGACAACTACGACTTGGCTAGAAAGGATGATTTCAAGCCTCAGTGTGTTTCGCAGCAGCATCTTGGAAGACACAACTCCTATAGTCGAAGTAATGAGGATATCTGAACGATTGCCCACAGTAACAGTACTAGCGGTTGGAAATCTGATGTATCTTCTGCGTAGAAAATAAAGCAGGCCGTGATTATGGGGAAATAAATCATTTGGAATATACACAATGTTCCCTACTGTAGACAAAGCTTGCGTGTAGTTGAAAAGTTCTTGGAGATATAATGTATTTTTATTCATAGGTGTCAGGCTGAGCCATTGGAATAAATTCATATATATATATTCGTTTTAAAAACTGTATGATTAGTTCAGAAATGTTTCACCCTTTTTACTTCATGTGAAATTTTTCACACTCTCTATATTCTATTGAAAAAAGATTTTGCCTCGATTGAATACCTGATAATTTCTTTGAAGTAAGTCTTCGTGTCTATGCATGTTATTTCACCTCTTTTGAATGTGGCGCATATACTAGTATATGTTTTTGCAAAAAGACCATTCAGTTCAGCTGTGAAATATGTTTCCGAAACTGATAATACTGTGCATTCTCGAGAACCATTATTTAATTTTCCTCTGAAACTACCGGGTTAATCGGAGCCAAATGTAGACACAATAGCCCTTTGGTAGTCCCCTTTGAGATTTTATTTTTTTTTAAGTTCGATAATTAAACAATATCGCCGCCATTGCTAAAAATAAAACATGGGGTTAATTGCAGTGTTTTGCTAATAAGTCAAAAATAGTTACATAAAAATAGTTACACAAAAATAGTTACAAGTACAAAAATAGACCCATTTGTCTAAATTATGTTTTGTCCCTTCTTGCATTGTATGTTCCAGATTGTTGTCAATTTTTTCACCATCCCGGTTTCGTTTCCCTACACCCAAGATCCCCAGGGCGCACACATTTCCTAAAACCTTCATTTATATTGTAGCCCGAGGTCTTGGCTTTGTAACTATACCAAGTACTTATTTGTAGAAGGTTTCATTAAGGGAAAAAATGCACAAAACCAAAGTGCGGCATGGTAAAACCTCGGCTGGGCAAGGATATCCACTCATACAAGGTCTCACTTTGGCCACTTCTAGCCCTCTAGTGGTCGACTTGTATTGGTTTTCATTCGTCTGTTTATCCTACTGTTGGAAGACGGGATAGAGATACGGGAGGTTTGGGTAACCATAACCCAGTTAAACCCTACCACTGACAATTCTCAGTGCCGGTACCAAGTCCCGTTTTTCTATACAGTAAACCTGTGTATAGCGACCTTCTATATATAACAAAATTCTGTACACAATGACCTTGAGTTGCTTGCCCCTTAAATACATATTCTAAGGAAAATTACCTCTATATAAATACCTCCTTTTTAGAGTGACCATGGTACCTTGAAGAGTCAATACAGACAGGTTTTGCTGTAGTTGTTTATGTTTATCAGTTGTATTTTCTGTGCTTTGGGTTAATTGTTTGGTTGGTGGAAGCTAGATGATGTTTGGTTTGTGGTATCTGTCAAATATCTGTGAATTACCGGTCGTCTTTTCTGCTATACCACAGATAATATTAATATGTCATGATAAAATTGATCAGCATGGTAAGGTCTAACTATACTGAAATTTATGGGACAGAAATCCGAAAACGCAAATCTGTTCATTATCATTTCATTATTATGTTTGCAAAGTTCAAGCCATTTCGATTAAAGTAAATCTTGAACTCAGTTTACATATGCTTATTCCGATTTTTTAATATTTCATTTTATATATGTTTTTTTTTCTTTTATAGGGTCTGCTGTGTTTTGCCAGCATGAGGATGGTGGATGCCGTAATACCGTACCCCGGAGATGGGGCCACTCTTGACGAACTTGTAAAATATTATTTCAGCAGATCATATACGTTAAACGAAATTTTAGGCTTTTTACTCATCGTTCATGAAATTTTATTGAGTAGGACCACCTTGAAGAGGATTTTGAGAAGATTGCATTTGAGAAGTCGAGATAACGAGAGTCCATTAACTGATATTATTGACAACATATTTATGCTGCGACGTAATGGTACAATTAATGCGGGTTATCGAATAATATGGAGGTTATTGAATATGCAATGCGGCGTGCGCTCAACCGAAGAAACTGTTAGAATTGTCCTTGGTGTCTTAGACGGAAACGGTGTTGTCACTAGAAGAAGGCGACGTCTTATTAGAAGATCATACTACAGTAAAGGACCAAACTGAAGCCATATGGCATTGCAATACACGGGTGTGTTGACGGATTTTCCAGGAAAATTCTTTGGTTGGTCGCAAGTCAAACCAATAATAATCCACGACATGTTGCTAGAAATTTTGTACAGCACATAAAAAGGTATAACGTGTACCAAGAATGGTCCGAACGGATGGAAGAACTGAAAATGTTTTAATCAATAGAATACAGATGGCGTTACGTATGCATCACAATGATGGAATGGCGGCAGAAAACAGCGTAACTATCGGCAGGTCAACTGCAAATCAACGGATCGAAATGCTGTGGAG